>JBAJFG010000239.1:0-260163 GCA_037903475.1 Ancylostoma caninum
TGGCCAACATTCTGCATAGTACAATGAGATATGTCAAACGACTGCTCGATCCACCCAGCAGTTGGAGATCTTCACAACACTCCTGTCATCGAACGCCACTTCAACCATGCAACGTTCACGCGAGCGACGACTTTATGAGCTAGGTTGTCATGTCATTGACCGAAAATGTTGAGCCGAGATATTTGAAGTGGTTTGTCCTTGGAAGATCTTTACTAACCTGGATGGTGGCAAGCTCGTTCATATTGGTTGCCACATGCTAAGGCTTTTTACGTTGAGGCAGAGATCGGACCGCAGTGCACGCTCGCTCAAGGCCTTCGTCTGCCGTTGAAAGGCCTCTTCTAGTTCTGACGCGAGCGTGGCGTCACCTGCACATAGAACAGCCCTTGATGTACACCTACGGCAGTGGCAGACGCAGGGGCCGGGGGGGGGGGGTGGTTACAAAATGAATAAAAAATCTTGTATTAGTTTCTTTTCGCAATAATTTATTTTTAACATTACGTTTAGAATAAATTTTGTTGACTATTTACCATTATGATTAATATTGTTGTATATGTTGTTAATCATTGTTTGATTATGACTAATATTGTTTATTATTATATTATATCATATTATGTTATACATTATGATTAATATAGTTATATATGTTATATATGTTGCATTAAATTACAACTTATACTACTTGCTGGACCTCATACAGAACTTCACCACTACTAGCACGGTGCTATACCAACGTCATGAGTTGCGACCGCAAGTGGTAGCTGAAAGAGGGTTCTCCCCGCCGGGGTACGTATGGAATTGAGACCTGACGCTTCCATTTTATTTCAGTAGCATGAGAGTGAACATGCTGCCATTACATGGTATATTCCAGTATCTCACATCATGGTACGCCTAGGTATACTAACCAGTGCTTTTTTCTCTTGGCGTTCAATTATACTGCCACTGTTGCAGATCTAGCATCTCTTACTACGAATCATAAATCAACGTTCACGAGGAAAAACACCATTGACCCGGCCTTATTCTTATAACAAGAATGCTCTACCACATCACCTTCTGGGTTGATTTCTCTATCATATACTATGCTGTAGTACACATATCAGTATCTGCTCTGTGATGTTCGACGGCACACTTCAAGTGTACAAAATAAATAAACGAAAAATAAAATAAGTAAATATTTTACTGGTTTTATTCCTCATTTGGGTCTCTAAAGTGGCGAAGACCCCACTTCCTTACTACGCGCCCCTCCCGCCCACCTCCTACGTCCGGCACAGATCAGCGGGCATGGGAAATCTTGCTGATGTATTCGAAGTCTGCACTAGACTTCTTGGGTCCGCAGAAGGAATCCTGACTCACTCGATGAGCTCGTCAGGAACGCCATGCCAACCTTGCGCGTAGCAGATGAATTCGCAGGGAGCGAGCCTTCTCCAACGCGAGGTGCAGTAGCCATGCTCCTCGCAGTGCTTCTCGACAAACAACCCGTCCGCATGAAGTGCAGCCATAGTTCAATAATTGGCCACGGAACCACATTGGTTCGTGGCAATGGGGATGGTTTCGTTGATTCGGCTGTCTAAGGTGCGTTTGAGGGTTCTCTCGCTGTAAGAGAGGGTACTTATTGTCCGATAGTTTGCAAATTAAACGGGGAGGTTACCTTTCCTCTCCCACATAGAGGTTATGGTGCTCCTTAGTCGATTCACGAACGTATTTTCCACTGCGGTTACCTAGTCAAAGAACGACGTCAACCATTCTGCCGATTTCCATTCTCTTGACTTTCATGGCTCCACTGTTACATTGTCAGGACCTGCCTCTTTTCCTAGATTTATACGCTTTAGCACAGCAATGATCTAATGATGCAGGTTAAAAGCCATACTGCAGATATGTTAGCCTTACAAAGTTGGAGATAAAGAGCAAAATTGCATAGCATGTGATTCTAGAAGCGAAGGCATGGTGGCTTGCAATGAATATTTTTATTGAAATTTCGAAAAGAAAAGATGTTCGTCGAAGCAGCCACTTGTGATGTTACATATGTTTACTGTCGTCTCTTTTCACCGATGATTCTGAATCAGCTGTTGAAATTTCTTATAGACTCCTCTATATAGTAAGCTACACCAATTGTTTCCTGAATTGACTTAGAATATTGTGTGCGAGTGCGAGTTTGGACTTGGATGAGGCAACAGTTTCATCGAAAAACATATCTAAACGCATCGAATTATGCGAACTAATGCCCTTATCATAACATGCGCCCAGCATCAAGCTTATCTACTTGCATCAATAACTTCAAAGATCAAAAATGCATGAAAAGGCATTCGTTTAACCCAACATCGCTTTGGTATTATATTTGCAGCGTTTAGACTTAGAAGGGTTGACGGCGATGAAGATCATTCAAGATGAAGTTGACGTCGCTTTCTGGAAACATCTTTGTTTGCAGACATATTTCTTCAGTTGTTGTGTCTTCGTAGTTGTTGTTTCAGTTGTTATATGGACGTCTTCATGACTGATCTGTTTCCGTATTCCATAAAGTTATTCTGTTGTTTTTTGTCCCATACTTTCATTCAGATGAACTGTATGACTAAAACGGAATAGCCATTAGGCACGCTTTGGGGCAAATGACCACCTTGATCAAGTGTCCTAACAAGTCCTAGCAAGTTGATAGTAACATTTGTTGGGTTAGCGTACATCTAGCGCTAGAACGGTGATTTGAACATTTCTCTCCAATATTTCACTTAATATCAAAAAAGCGACTATATATACCGAGACTCTACGTATAGCACGCACATGTAGAAAAGTAAAACAATTTATTAATCGTATTACCCAACTTTAACATATGCTCATTAATAACGGTTACCCTAACTACATTATACTTGGCAGCGTTCTTGAGTGTATGAACAAAAATAGATTTATTATGTACAAACATTGTTTACATAAAAATTGTAACAAACTAAAACATACTATAAATAAAATTTTTAACCAATAGATCAAATTGTTCACATATTCTTATTAATAATACACTTAACACCAAATAAACATTGTACCAATTGGGTAATCTATGAACAATAACCTGTTCTCTTAAGCCTCTTTTGATATACACTCGTCCTATCATATAACTAGATCTTATCTTCCACATTAAAAATTGAAACATATAACAGCTTACCCATATAACATCTATCTCCCATTTTAACATCACTATCTTACCTAATACTATTACTACACCTATGACTTCCACACACATATTCATATCGTTCCCTGGAATCATACTAGAATGACTTAATGTGTAACCAACACATCAATCCTTAGTCCATTACAGTTCATGCATACATCCTACCCCGCCTGACCTGTGCACGTTCTCTAGGGAACGCCAGGACTTGATATGATATGGATCAGATTATAATTACCTAGCGTGTAGCCACCATATGAATCCATTGCCGATTACAGTCCATGCATACAACCTACCCCGCCTGACCTGTGCAAGTTCTCTAGAGAACGCCAGGACTTGATACGCTAAAATATGGGGTGTAGTACATACCCTTCTGGAAGCTTCTCCATCGTCGTCAAAGGGACTGCTCGATGAGATTGTTCAGAATAAAGTGAACTCTAACTCAAATAACTTCTATTTATCAGTGGATGATAAGAGTTATTTCCCATTAACCTTCTTGAGCTTCTCATTTTTTATGCTCACTATAGTTATATGGTCGACATCTTCTTATACGAAGGAAGACATATTTACGTAAGTTTCCTTCCTTTTCAGCACATGAAATAAGGTCCTCCTCGCCATACTGACGAGTTCCCGGGAGGACCTTACTTACTTTTCCTATTTACCCGTATATGGATTAGGGAACGAAACGGGCAAATAGGACAACATCCTTTTGTTGAGAATTTTTTTCTTCCTTTCCTTTTTCTCAATAACTTTTGACAATACTAATAGTATTAATGATGGCTAAACAAAAAACTATAATATATTGTACGACCTGATATTGCCTGCAAAACCGCACCTCTTTTATTTCAGGAGAAAAGGTCTGGAAAAGTTGATATCCGATGAAATCAAGGTCAGTGTCATAAAGTGTCAAGAACTAGAGGAGATCAGCATGACAAAGAAGATCCAAGTTGAGAAGACCTATTCGACTGCACTCGAGAGCGACATACACCAGAATGGCAATTTTGGTTGGCCTGGAACAAAAAATTGACATAGTAGCAACGCGAACGAGCCGATAGCTTTGATCCCAAAAATCAGCAAAATGTCATGGCTTTGCTTTCTGCGGAATTGCACGCATCCATGAAAAGCAATTATAACTCAACGAAACTGATAAGTGTTAGGCTAAACAATGGAACATGCTTAATTGCTTGATTTTGTATCCAAAGAAATTTAATGTTGAGAGCAGATGACGCGCGAAATACCGTGGCTTCGAGCACTCTTGCCGCATCGTTCTCTTCTCGCTCTCCAACAAGCGGCAAAATTCATTTGATTTTTCGGAATCAGTTCAAAAAATCATCGATTCTGGTTATACAAGTCATGTTAAAAAAAGAGCTGTCAGGCAAGGATATAAGAGGTCCGTTGATTGCACACCACATCAAACAGGACCAATGCGTTTCCCAGTGGTGAGTCTCTTCTCCCTTCGAGCAGATGCAACCGCTGCTCAAGTGGCCATATTCAGGTCCTTGCCGTGTTCGTCGCTGGCAGTTTCGCTACAACAGGTGATAAAAAATATTCCTATTCAAATCAAAACAATATAGGGGCTCCATGACTTCTTCTAAAAACTCTCCAAGAACTTGCTCCAACGTAAATAGACGACTAGACGGCGAAAGGCATGCCCATTCTACTTCTACCACTCAGTAGCACTTGAAA
The DNA here is from genome assembly GCA_037903475.1 of Ancylostoma caninum. NCBI lineage: Eukaryota > Metazoa > Nematoda > Chromadorea > Rhabditida > Ancylostomatidae > Ancylostoma > Ancylostoma caninum. The sequence continues at coordinate 4,835 of JBAJFG010000239.1, forward strand.
AGTAATAAGCGCGTAGAGAAGCATAAGCTTGGTCAGGTCTGACAATATTCCAGAAAACCGTTCGATATTTGTTTAATAGGGGCGGTTAGCTAAGGAAATGGAGAAGATTGGATTTTTTCGAGACTTATTCCCTTCTCATCCAATTACAGCTTTCTGACGATCCTGCTCCACTATTCTAAATATCGACGTCTATATGGCACAGACAACACTTCTATATGAGCGTAGCCTCGCAAATTAGGAATGTGGCCTCGATCGAAGCAAATGCTACTCGCATTAGCTACCAAATTATTTTCTTATAAAACTGTTTCAGACTTTCAATGCTGGAATTTCGCACAGACAAATGAAATAAGGGCTCTCTATTTCTCCAAAATTAATGAACTGAGATCACAGCTCGCACAAGGAAATGCACCGAACAAAAACAACAAAAAGTGTCCCAAGTGTTCAAACATCTACAGACTGGTAGGGTTTCTTTGCTGTCATCCGTTTTGGAGTAGGAAACGAGGAACGAAGTTACAAAAAAGTTGAAAACATTGGGATCCCTCAGTTTGTAATTTGCATCAACGGTGGAGTTTGCTTACGTTCTTCAGGAATGGGACTGTATTCTGGAAAACTATGCACAGAAAGCAGTTGACAAATGTACTGACAACCCGACAGTGACAGATAAATTGTCAATGGTTTACAGCAAGTAGGAGCCTTTTCAATATTTTAGTGCACTTTTCAACCAACGTTATCCGAAAACGAAAGGAGAAAAGCAACACACGTTTGAATAGACCCATTTTTATAAGAGTTGACTGCACTTTAATGTTGTGTTCATCTGAGAAAAGTGGATTCAGAGTCACGTTAACAACTTGCAATCCAACTCCGTTATTCAAGAAACAGGTGGAGACCTGGTGGAATGTGGTGAAGGATGTGGGATTAGACGACAAAGCCACTTTTGCAACTGGCTTAGAGAGTTTTGCGACGGTTTGTTTCTTTTTTCAACTCGCTTTGAGGCCACGAATTCTTCCATTTGGAAAGCATCCTCACCTGTTGTTTTAGCTGGCAAACGGAAAGGCAACAAGGATTGGCTGCGCGCAGAAGAACTGCAATGGACAACTTCACATGGCGTGCATGGTTTATCCTAAGTACGCTTACCTTATCTACAAGCTATCTTAGTAGCTAAGGTCCATCTAAGCGACGGGAAAAAAGATCAGGTATAGAAGAAAATAGGAGCAGCAAAATATGCGGAATCGATCAAAAAAGGAAAAATCTTGAGCCCTTCTACAGAACACTTTCATCATTTTCTCTAGGGGTGACATTTGTCACTCAGCTTTGACAGGTGGAAGTCCCTTAATTGTAAGATTCGATGCTCCCCTGATAACCAAGGACATTGTGCATGACAAATGTCACCTTGACACACCGTGGATCTCAATTTATAACATGAAAACTCTGCCAGTGCCGTTCTAATACCCGGATAATCTACATGGTATTCCAGGGTCGCTAAATCAATAGCTCTCAAATTAGCTAGCCAGCAGAGTTTTACTGATGAGATATTGCGTCGTAAAAACAGCAATGAAACAACTGGATTCTTGTCATAACTAAGTTTTATGATGTTTGACAACATATTCTCTTGCAAGATATGTGTGTATACGTACGTATACATGCATATCTTGAGGAAAACATAACCTTTCACATTCAGAGCCCCTTCCCAAGGACAACCGATATATGAAGTGGGGGCACCGTGCCAAGACAACAACGATTGTACAACCTACGAAGGATCGACGTGCGCAAAAGCTAAAGGATTCTGTAGAGCCGGATACCCAGGAAAAACAACAACCACACCTAGTGCAGACACTTCTACAACAACAACGTCTACTGCTACAACCACAACGACCACTGCCACCACTAGTACTACGAAAGCTGAATCAAGTGGGTAATGATTTCTTTACGAGGTCCCTTCGCATTCACAATTTTATTAATGCAGGATTCCCCTACATTATGTTTGTGACTTCGTGTTTCATTACTGTTCTACTTTTTAAAGACAGCTGTAGCAGTAACGACGAGCATGAATAACCATTAAAATATCGCTCTACATTCAAAGACGTTCTCAAGTATTAACCAAGCGCTGACTTCTGAAAACGTCGCTCTTCTGGGACTTTGTCTTTTATCAACTGATGAGCTATTTAGCTCAACAGCTTCATCTTTGCCTGGATAAATCAAATTTGTTTGGCTGCTGCTTTTTCTGGTCAATTTTTTTGGCCAACAGCTAATTATTGTCTCCTCTCCTTTCCCAAAGGCTCATACTTAATTTCACCATCTTCGTCAGAATTCCTCCCCTCAAACTTTCAAGTAACTTCGAAACTTTAATCTGTTCCTTCAGCTATTTGCAAAGGGCAAGAAGACTTGTCGACAGATCGTGCTAGGCAAGCATTCGTGGATGGGCACAATAAACTTAGGCAAGTGTTTCGTTGACCTTCTTCAGGTCTCAATCTTTCTAGCCGTATCTGCACAGCAAACAAAAGCAGTTTGCATCATACTGCTGCGAATTCCATGTCGGATTTTTGAGCTATTCGACTATTTGGCTCTTTATTGGTCAAGAGCAGAGAAGTTAGGTATAGGAATTCTCTTTTGCGTGGCATATTGTTTGCATCTCTTTCATAGTTGTAACGACAAACTCGAGCACCTGTACCTCTCCCTAAGGAAAGGATCCTGCGCAAGAGTGCCATCTCCAAAGCAGAATCATCGGATTGACCAATTCCAAGAAACTCTGATTCATTTCTGACGGATGGGGCAATAAATTACCTCTAGTATTCTGGCTCAAGCGGTTTTTGTTCTGAGCTCAAATTCCGACATCGATTTTGCAGCAATCTAATGCATACCTCATAGTATCTCTAATACAGAGCTGCAGTAGCTAAAAGAAAAGTCAAAATGGGAAATGGAAACTACACTCGTGAATGTCCGCGAATGATGAAACTGGTAAACATTTTTTAATTATACTTTATGTTTCCCATTCTAGGGAAAACTAGCCCAAATATACTACTTCAACCATGCGTATTTTTTGTTCATTTATTCTAGCTTCACGTCCTTTCTTTAGAACTACAGCTGCACATTCGAGAAAGAAGCCAACCAACTACTCAGCCAGTGCTTGACTGCAGACCCAAAACATGACAATGTGAACTGGTTCATCGCCTCCAAAGATAACAAAAAAGAAGCCGCTGAAGAGGTTCGCTCCCTAACTTTTTGTTGATCTGAACCTGGTACAAACACGGTCTTCATGTACTCAGATGTTTTTGTTCACACCTGAGAAACCACAGATTCATTTTCTAGCTCTCAATTTTCAAAGGTTTAAGAGTTTAGTTTTGTTGTAGGCCCTGAACGCATGGTATGACGAAATTACAAGAACCGGTGCTCATATGCTACAGACCGGAGGTAGCCGAAATTTGCTTCTACCCGATCTCAAAATAACGCACTTTGCCAGGGTAAATCACAAGTTCACACTTACTAGTTACCTCTTAAGCGATGATGTGATTAATGCGAACATTTCAGATGGTTTGGGGGACCAACACTCAGGTAGGCTGTGCATTCAAAAGATGCGATGCAAAATGGCAAGTAGTTTGCAAGTATGATACAGGGTAAGAACTAATTGAGGAAAAACTTGGATAGCGAATTCCTCGACGAGATACTGATTGATTTTCAGGGTGGGCGTTCCTGGAAATCCTATCTACCGAATTGGTCCCAACTGTAACCAATGCAGGGATAACTGCGATGGCGGACTGTGTCTCAAGTAGAGAGCACTCTCGTTGAGAAACTTCACAAAGTGACCAATAAAGAGCATTTCAAAACAGTGCTCCTTAACATAATGACATCAACACTGAGCAATGAAACTTTTACGGAGATGAAGAAATCGAAAATGTTTGAGTGAAAGTCTTAACAAAACAGTAGAGACGCAAAGATATACTTTACACTAACCATTTATCGTAGATGTAATTTTATTGCGAGAGAAAATAGATCCAAGGAAAAGGGAGAAGGGATGGTGTGCATAAAGCTCCTTATTTTGTTCAGTTTTACCCGGAAATATAGGTTATTGAACTTTTTTGTGGATTTTATGGATCTTCTTTTCTCAAAATTATAGAAGTGTGCACTTGTTCGGACCACGTGTCAAGTTTTTTCCTTTGTCTTCAAAACGACCTGTTGTCTATCAAAAAGATGAAAAACCACATGGTATTCCGGTTCTGGAGCAATCGTGAAGACGCTCAACTAACTTTTTAGGTAACTAGGTAGTTCCCCAAAAGATGCAAAAGCCAAATAAGTTCGCGTGCAGGATGATCGAAACTTCCAATTCTGCAAAAAAATAGGTGTGAGGAAGGATACCAAACTAGTTGGGAAAAACGGAAATGTGAGATCCCTGAAGTTCCAATCTTGTAGGTGTAATGAATGCGAAAACGCACCAAAACAAGGTAACGCATAGAAAACGGCATTTCATCATCATTTTCTTACCAAATTTTCTTCAAGGCGGACGTCAAAGCTCGAAATTACGTAGGTGTGAATGCTATGACTTTGAGAATCCCCATACTCCACCTGAGGATTTGAATTTAGGCTTTTAGGAAGTTAATGGTTCAGACGCTGTGGTGGGCCCACTTTCCATTCTTTCACAACAATTTTCACATGTGCACTTGATTCGTACTTTCTATATATTAATTGGCTTGGCACATTTGTGTGTCTGTGCAAAAGAACCAGCAGTTGTCGCCAAAACCTAACTTCATCATTGTATCGAGCGCATAGAGGCACAGAGGGTGAGATGTCGTCAGAGAGGCCAGGCGATGCGGAAGTATAAACGGTGAGCGTGGTATTATGAAGGATACGGACAAAGGTGTATAACGATGTGCCACCACTAAGAACAAGAAAAGGTGTCACCCATCGAGTCAACAATGATGTGATAGAGGTGCCTGAGCCATAAATTTGAGGAGATGCTAACTGAGAATCGGACCTGGCGCTATGTGGGAGGTGTATCTGCTCTCAGTAATACGAAGTCCGACAAATCTATCTATGGTTAGTGTCGAGGCTCAGTGAGCCCAAGCCGGCCCCCAATGCCGTAGTTGCCAAAGACAAGGTGCAAAAGTAAAAGTAATTATGCACAAAATAAAGGCTAGAAAAAGCCAAAGCCAGTGGTGGACGTTCTTTTCACGAGTGCGGACCTTTTTAGAGCGAATGGACTCGTCCTTTGACTTGTTTAAAAGAACTATGAGGCCGAGTAGCCAGGATGCTCTAGAAGCATTATCTTGATGATCTTGATGAATTAACACAATATCTCCGACTTCAGGACTAGTTCTAGCTCCGTGCTCGACTGATGAACATGCTTCTCATTCATTCTATTTGTTCTATGGCTGAAGATGCGATGGGACCCAGTAGTGGGGGAGAAGATGCTACAAACGAGCCTGCTGACACTGAAGTGACAAAATTGATAGTAACAGAGTCTATGACGGTATGGAAGGCTGTGCCAGCACCTGAAATCAACCGACGACGTTCACAGCTATGTGCTGGGTGTTCCGAAACCGGTTAGTAGGTGGTAGTGTGGGGATTGGAGTGCTCTTGTTTGACAAGTGCATAGGGAAAGTCGTTGAGTCAAGAGAAGTCATAATCTAGCGTTACCCTAACGCTTAGGCTGGTTTGTCTTAGATAAACAGCTATCTTTTGATATCGTCGTGAATCTGAACCTGTGAAAGCTAGCTGGTCTCCCTGCAATATTAAAAACATGGATTTTTGCAATTATGGAAAACCACAATTGATATTTTATCCCAGGTTTTATGAAGAGAGTAGATGGAAATTGTAGATTTTTCGTTTCTCCTCACTTTTATAAAAACCAATGGCTACTAACAAAGCGTTGAGATCCTCTCGTGGCATACAGCCGAGAGGTGGATAAATGGCGCGATTTTTTTTTTGACTACCAGTACAGAGAGACCGGACCTGGGCTTGCTCCTGTCACCCTATCCTGTAGCACGTTGCAGGTTTCCTCGTTCTGCTTCACAGAGCAGCTCATCCACCGCTCTGCGAAGGCCCAGTGCTTAAAATTGTTGGAAAAAGGTAGATTGCCTGGAAATATTTAGAGGTGGAAATATTTACAGGTTCTCTCAATTACCTGATAGAATGCATCGCTCGAACAGACGACCTTCTGAATCTTGCTGATATTTCAAGTGTGATCACAATGACTTCTTTTAATAGCTTAAAGCTCGGTATTACAGTACTTTGCTTCATTTGCATTAGAATGATAGTTCGAAAGAACATTGCTATCAATGCTCACAAAACTCAAGAGAAGATAACAACTGCTCTAAGATTCGTGAGGTTTGAATTGTGTGAAGACTACATAGAACATGAAACTCCTACACCACTCCTGAAGTTCCGTTTCGTTCAACTCCTTTACCATCACTTCGATTTAAAAGTGTGACGTTTACACCTGCGAAATGTGACTTTAAAGATTTGTATCCAATGTTAAACATAGGTCTCAGCGCTTTTGCCAGCAATGTGTTATTGTTTGAGGGTGTTTGTTTGTTTTCAAAGAAACCATGGCTTCACATTTATTTATTTATCTATCTATTTACTTCATTACATGGATATATCCATGTGAAAACAATCAACAAACACAGTACGCTACACTATGTAGAAAGAACCGCTCGGTCGCCGATGCATACGCGTAGAAAAAATGAGAGAAGTGTTAGGAAAAGCTCTGATCCTCCCAACAAAATCTTGCTCTTTATTGACTCAGTTGAGGAAGCGACGACAGATAATACACACATACACACACACACACACACACACACACACACACACACACACACACACACACACACACACACACACACACACACACACACACACACACACACACACACACACACACACACACACACACACACACACACACACACACACACACACACACACACACACACACACACACACACACACACACACACACACACACACACACACACACACACACACACACACACACACACACACACACACACACACACACACACACATTCACATACTTTCTAATCAGTGTCATGCGCTGAGGAGAATTCGTCTAGCACAAAATCGGTTTGAAAGAGAAGTTGATGGCGCTGGCATGCATTCCCAAGAATAACCTGCAAATGAGTTTTAAACAGAGGATGAAAATGGACTGTGCCAAGAAGCGGAGCCACTTTCTTAAGAATATCCTTGTTTGCAGTATCCTTGTTGTATTATATCACCTTTTCTGTTGCTGTGTTCTCCAGACGATCTCGATGGCAGTGACTATTTTGCTTCAGCATTCCCTATACTGAGTCTATTGTTTGTGGTTTCATACTCTTAACCAAATAAACTGTTTGCAGTGCTAAAGGAAAATGGCCACTAGGCACACTTCGGGCTTGTACATGAGTGCTTTATTTTAGCACGGAGAAAATAAGTGCAAGTCAATCATGAGAACCGAAGAGGAGATTCGAAAATGGATCAAAAATCACCTTTGTGAACTGTACCTAATAGTACATACCCCACAACAAATGACAACTTCGACCAAGTATGATAGTAACCTTTATTAAGTTAGTAACATGTTTTCGTTTGTTGGCTATATCTCGCGTTAAGGCGCTGAGTTGAACCTGGACTCAGTTAAAAAAAAGACATCATACTTACTTGATATTCCCTACAAGCTGTACTTCTCTTAGCCGAGGTGAAAGGGCATAAAAAGGTTGATATCCGATAAAATCAAAGTCAGTGAGGGTCACGAACTAGGAAGGATCACCGTGACAGAGAGGAAGGTCAGCGTTGAGAAGTCTCATTCGCCTGCACTCAAGAGCCGAGATACACCGAAATGGCAATTTTAGTTAATCCGGAACAAAAAATGGACATAGCAGCTTCTAGCAAGCCCCAGCTTTCATGCCAAAAATCAGTGAAATGTCACGGCTTTGCTTTTTTTGGAGTGGCACGCATCCACGAAAGGTAATATTAATTTTGGCAAGTCTAATAATCGTTAAGCGAAACAATGGAACATGCCCGATCGCTCAGTTTTGAATTAATTAAGTTTAACGTGCATGGCAGATGACGCGCAAAATACCGTATCTTCCAACGCTTTTGCTACACCAATCCTCTCCGACGTTATGGCGAGCGTTCAAAATTCAAACCGATTTTTCGGAAACAAATTGGAAGTTCATCGATTCTGGATATATGGGTTATGCTGAAAAAGCTTGCCTGTACGGATATAAATAGGCCTGGTGAATGCGCACCACATCAAACAGGACCAATGCGCGTCTCGGTGGTGAGTTCCTTATCCTTTCGTTCACATGAGACTTCTGCTCAAATGACCACATTCAGATCCTTGCCGTGTTTGTCACCGGCAGTCTTGCTACATTAGGTAAGCAGGAGTTTTCTCAAATCCATAAACATAATAAACGCTGTAAAAGCACAAAAAGCCTCTCTCAATCAACTTTTGTTTCATAACGGCAGTAATTTTGGAAATAAATGGAAAGTAAGGTTCTCTTGGAACATGTCTTCCTATCTTAACCTTTTCCACTTCTCCAACTATTTTGCCCCACTAATCTACACTACATGTCAGCACGCCTAGAACAATATCACTATCCGGTCGAAAACTTTGCAAATTACTAATGTGGCCTATACCAAATCAAATCACCTTGACTACATTATTTCTATAGGAAACTCTGCTGTTCTAGACTATCAATGCTGGAACTTCCAACAGACTAATGAGATAAGACATGAGTATCGCTACCGAGTTAATGAGCTGAGAACACAACTCGCGCAAGGCAATGCACCAAACAAACAAGGCTCTTGTCCAGCGGGATCCAACATCTACAGACTGGTGAGCCTCTTGACTGTCCCTGTTCTCGAGTAGGGAACGAAACATGAGATGGAGAGATTTTTGTAATATGCCTCATCCGTGAAGGATATCTTTGCTCTTCAGGATTGGGACTGTATTCTGGAAAACTATGCGCAGGAAGCAGTGAACCAATGCGTCGATAGTCCGAAAGTAGATGGTAAAGTATTGGAAAAAGTGTCAATGGTTTACAATAAGTGAGCACGTTTTTCAATACCTCAATGCTTACTTTCTAAAAAAGGATGTAAAATGAAAGGCGATAAGTTTTTGAAAAAAGATTGAACTGCCACATTTGTAAATAGGAGTAACCGGTTCCTTAATGCTGCCATTACGCTAAAAGAACGTAGTTCAGAACTACGTTAACCACATGCAATCCAATGCCATTATTCAAGAAACAGGTGAACTATTGGTGGGATGAGGTGAAAACTGTAGGGCTAGGCACAGATGCAGCTTTCAAAGATGGCTTGAAGAATTTTGCTGTGGTATGTCCCCGTTTGTTGACTTAATTTGAAAACATGAAGTCTAACCCCATAAAATACCCTTACGTGGCACTTCAGCTGGCAAACGGATTGGCAACAAGGATTGGCTGTGCACAGAAGAACTGCAAGGGCGATCTCCATATGGCATGCATGGTTTACGGCAAGTACGTTCGTTTTGCTTTTCTGATCTTGTGGATCCGTTAGCTGCCTCTGAGACATCCTCTTGAAACTTCAACAACGATTTTGTTCCACAGGAAAGGAATAGAAAAGCTTTCTTCTTATCGCACATACATTGTTGAAGAAATACCTTATATTTTTCAAGTGTGAAACTGAAATCGAAGCTGAATTTCAAATACAGGGTTCCTAAGGGTGTTTTGCCTTAGAGGCGGTGCATCACTTCGTTTTCGTGTTTTTGAGGTGAGTGGATTCTGAATCGCCTCGGCACGCTGAATCCAGCGATATACATAACATATTACAAAGCGGTATCCAGACCCAATTTTTGAACATTTTCCGGACGGGATTTGGAAAGAGTTTGTCGAGTCGAGTGGATGCACGAAGCCGTTGATCTTAGCGGTCGGACAATCACGGACCGCTCCGCCCAAATGCTCCGTTAACTGCACTTTCGAACGCTCCGAAAACGGGGTTTTCGTCATTTTTATGAGCTTTGACGTACACGTTTTTGGAATTAGCGTGACGAGGAGGTCCAGACTCTGTTGACATCTACAACTCACCAAACGAGGTGACACACTGCCTTCGAGGTTCATGGCATTTCTGTGAGTGGCAATGTCTTGACATGCTAAGGGAGTAGTGTGCTGTCGCAGTCAGTGCACATTCTTTCGACAGGGATAGTGGGACTAACATATTGAAGAACGTGCAACAAATCAGATCACTTTTAGAGCAGCCAGCTCCACAGGGCAAGCAATATACGAAGTGGGAAAAGGCTGCACTATGGATTCTGAGTGTACAACGTACAAAGAATCGAGGTGTCTAAAACAGAAAAACATTTGTGCGGCCGGCTACCCGACAAATGAAGCAGCAGTTCCACCAACAGTTGGCACAACAACAACTACCGCTACCACAACAGCTACTACTACTACGGAGACTACTACTACTACTAAGCAGGCTGGCACGAGTGAATCAAGTAGGTGTTGATTCCTGAACAAACTCAGATCGTATTCAAAGTTTCGGTGATAGATCACCTCTCTCCTGTACGGCAATTTATACTATATGCATGCGGCTGACGTGCGCGCTTCTATATAGTGAAGGAGGGCCACTCGCATTGCTGACGCAGCCCAGACGCACGCGTTTACGGTCTCGGGGCGGGAGCACCTTCTTTTCATTGACGATGTGAATGCCGAATTGACCGGTCTTCATGGAAACTCCTTCGCAAATGAATAGTAAAATGAGATATAAATAAAAAGAAATGAATGCGCCTGTCTGACGCACGCACCCAAGTATAAATTGCTTTTATATTGAAGATTTTGAATCTCTTTTATTTATTTGAATCCCTTTTCTTCAACTCCCCGTTCAAGCGAAAATGTACTGTTCGCAACGGTCAACAGAATCAACTTCTTCGTGTAGCTCCATCTAATATTCTTGATTAATAATCAGAAGAAGGATTCGAAATTGGATCCTAGTATTTTCTCAAGCATCAGGCTACAATGTCTCAAATACTTACATCATTTGGAAAAAAGGTACTTGAGAACCTCTGGGCGATAGAAAATTTCAAATTCGGATAGCTGCTGCTGTCTCCACTTGAATTTCTTGAGCTAAGCAGGAAAGGCACCCAACTAAAAATAGTCTTCTTTCAAGCTTGGACATTTTCAAATGTCTTGAAACAATCAGTTTTTACACCTCTCCTCACAGTTAATTGTTCACGGTTCTCGAGCAGAATTCATTTCTTTTCTTAGAGCATTGCAAAGGACAAGAAACCATGAACGGAGATCCAGCTAGAGAAGCACTCCTGAACCTGCATAATCAACACCGGTATCTCTTTACTTGATTTGTTTCTGCACTTTTTTTCGATTCCGTTTCTCAAAGCTTGCCAAACTAAGCAAGGTGAAGAAGTACGCATTAAATATAATAACATCTCTAATATACAGAGCAGCAACAGCTAAAGGAGAAGTGAAGATGAAGAATGGAAAAAATGCTCGGAAGTGTCCAATGATGAAGAAACTGGTAAGCTAACAAGTGTTTTACTGAAATGTCTTGGAATAAACTGGACAGACCGTCTTCTTTCTATTATAGATAGAAGCTAAACTAAGTAAACATCCATTCTTTAGAGAGTGTTCATTTGATGAATTATCTTGGAAGCGTCTTTATAAATTAAGTGTGTATACACAATGATTTTTAGAAATATGACTGCGATCTCGAGAAAGCCGCGTACGCTACAGCTCAACAATGCAAGTCTGCAGACCCGAATACTAATAATGAAAACTGGTTCACGACGACGACGACCGCTGCATCCAGCAAGAGGATAGCCGCTGAGCAGGTTCTTCCCGAATTCGTCTTGTTGATTTAGGCCTCTGTAAATTATTTTGAAGACGTCGATGTCTAGAGAAAGCCTTGATACGTAATCGGTCAAGAGGCTGTCTTTGGCTTATGGAATAATCAGAATGCAACTCAACTCTCATCTTTCAAAGGACCATGAGACTGTTTTTGTTCTAGGCCGTGAAAAGCTGGTACGATGAAATTAAAAATGGCTCCTTGGAGCAAGAGCCAGGCAATCAGAATTTGCTATTTCCTAGGCTTGGTGTCACGCACTTTGCGAGGGTAGGTGTGAAGCTCCCTCTCACCAGTGATCGTTCCTATGTGAAGTGTACAATGCAGACATTTTTAGATGGTTTGGGGTACCAATGACAAGATAGGCTGCGGAATCCACAAGTGCAACAATAATTGGCATGTGGTTTGTCGGTATGGATCGGGGTAAGTTTTTTTCTTTTTTCAAAGAAAAATCAAAACAGCAGATTTCAAAGAATGATAAAAGCTGATGTTTCAGTGTGGGAATACCTGGGAATCCAATCTACAAAATGGGTCCAACATGCAACCAGTGCATAGATACATGCATGGACGGTGGACTATGCCCTTAGTGCGGAAATTCGTTCCAATTTTGGAATTTCACATACTGATTCAAAAATGAAGAGCATTTGAAAACTGTGTTCATCAGCATAATGCTATCAGCACTAAGTAATGGGAAAGTCAAAGAGACACTGAAATCGAAAACTTGGAAAGTATAGAAAGCTTCTCAGGAAGAATGGTTTAATTCATTCGTTTAACTTTTCAAGAATGTTATTTTGATGACACTATAGGTTTCAAGAAAAAGACAAAAAGTTTATAAGGTAAGAAGACGCATTTTTAGGAGAGTAATTGTGCCTTGCATGATCTGCGCGCGTCCTCAGGGCAAATGGAATGGAATACAGTACTGCTCGCAACTGTACCACGTCGCTGCTTCTTAGAAGTCTTCCAAACTATAACTATGTAGTCTAGAAAATTCTGGCATCATCTCATGGCTTCCAGTGATTTTTTACTAAATTCAAACAGGATAGTTACTATCAAAGTGGAACTATAGTAGTTATGGAACTTGGCTACACAAGGTTTCGGGTGAGGGGGGAAAAGACTGCTTAAAGCTACACTTGAATCAACGCTCGTCAACGTGAAGCTTCTTTGAAGAGTCGCAGAAGCAAGGGACGCTTTGCTAAAAGTCTCTCAGAGATCTATTCCAAATATCCTTCGCACCTTTTTGACTTGGTTTTGAATTTACATTTCTTATTAGAGTACCTGTGGAGCACTGCGAAACCGCATATAGGGTCAGAGAGTGTATTTTGAGTTTATACTCTGGAGTCGGTGGAATCGCGTGATGGAACTATTGAAATATTTTGCCAACTCTAGTGTTAGTCGCGGTTGTACAGGAATTACTTTTGAGGGTAGGTCGCAGCTATAGAAAGTACGATTTTCAGTGATCACTACTACTACTATCTATCGTTGAAATGCGTACCTACAGTGGACGGCAATGGCGGTGGCCCATCTGCGGCCTCGAGAAGGACGCAGCGCAACCGCGTCGCGCACGCCGGGACCGGTGTCGTCTGCTGCCGGAATGCTATTTCTAGTCGCTTTCTTCTCGATTTGATCAAAAATCCTTAAAATCGGACAGAAAAGCTCTAGATATAACATAATAGCAGCAGAAAACGTTGTTTACGACAAGGGCGGTGCGGTTGCGCTGCGTCCTTCTCGAGGTCGCAGATGGGCCACCGCCATTGCCGTCCACTGTACGTTGATGCCATTCTGAACGTTCGCTTAGGCAAATTGGTAAAATTTCTGGCGAGTTTGAAGCGCTCCAAATAAATCACACCGTTTTGCTCCTTTATGACGTGAGCCCTCATAGATAATTGTGAGGGAAATTCCCGATAAGGCAGAAAAATCCTCAACCACCCCATACGCAGTCCTTTATGTAGACTATGCCGGAGCGCCAGTTCTCAGATCACAAGAGTGTTTTATTTGCAAGAACGAAGAATCTTAAATGAGTGAACTCTAAAACTGTTCGATCCATTTTTTTCTCTATGGTTCACTGAACAGTGTACTATAAATAGAGAGTGCAGCAAATTCATGGACTTACTTCAAATTGCTTGTAGAAAAGGTAAAATGCGAAAACGTTACAAAACTGCATGTATAAAAATAAAGCACATGTCTTAGCGACTAGAACAGATCCACCCTTGTGTTCAGTGGATACCTTCCTCACAGAAGTACCTCCAAAGACGCTGAGGAGGCGTCTTATCTCTGCGTAGAAACTAACTCAGGTCGACTTTGTATCACGACATGAACAGATCAACCTGTATAAGCTTACCATTTCTTTCAAAGATAGCGCAGCTCTTAATCTTCTGACAGACTCTTATGGGTAAATCAGAAGACTGCAGTTTAGCCTACAAGGAAACCAGACCCGTGCCAGTTCTTCATGTTGAAACTGAAGCCAGGCCTGCACCACTCTTGTATCTTGAGCCAAGCCGTGCCAAAATACTCATGGCTCCGCCTTGTTATGGCATTTGAGCCAAGGAAGTAAATGTCTCGTTAGAACATTACTTGAATGAGGAAAAAGAGATTGGAGAAGGTATCTGTAATAGAAAATAGATGTATTTCTCTGGTAATTACGTGACGCAACCGCTGATAAAGAGCTTACCTCATGATGCGCTCGAAGGATAAGTCCCGCTTGCAATACTTTGTGTTTGTTAGGAGATGACCTACATTGTGTATACGCATGCGTGAGATTCTTTCAAATGCTGTCTCTTTATTCGTTTCGGTACATCAATATTTATTACGCACCTTGTATGCCAAAAAACCGTTGTCTTGTATTTCTAGAAATCAAACAGGAGAAACCAAACAGCGATATCTTTCACCGATGACACTACAGCACTAGGGCGAGCACTATCTTAGCGAGAGACCAAGCCCTTCCTGACAACATTTTCGTTCCTTCCTCCATCCAAAATTTGTTATACGGCGGTTATCAATAAAGTGTGCAGCTAATGGATGGCGATTTTTATTCATCTGCTTGGTAGAAATTTGTAGTGAAAGAAAAAAAAAAACGGTGGACCAGAAAAAGGGAAAAATGTAAAGGCGTCATCTCAAGATCAAATAGTACTAGAATTAAGTCGCATGTATTATAATCTCTCGGCACAAGCCTTTTCCTCCGATACTACGTCCAGCCTGAAAGGAGTCATCCAAACCAAAATTAGCACTCGATTTTTTGATTTTTTGCGAATAACTTCTGCACCTGCCAAGGCCCCTTGATAACCAATAGTTTATTAGAAGAACCAGAAAGGTAACACAGTAGATGAGACAAATAGATGCGAATGCACACAGTGCAAGTGTTGAGAATCCTATGTCTCGAGAGCTGGACTTCAAGACACTGTGATAGGATCACTGATTTTCATTATTGCATATCCTCCTTCAAACCCCCTCTTGTTCTTGTAACGGAAACATGGCTCAATAATACCATTGATGAGTCTGAAGTTATTAGTGAATTCCTCTACTCTGTAATAGGGACTGATCGAAGGAACAATAAAGGCTACTGAGCATGTATACTGGTCCACAAAGCGTTGACCTTCAATCACAACTGAGTTAGTCATGAATTGTATAGCGATCAAGTGCGCATTGACTGCTTCTCTGATTCAATGCTGCCTCACAGCTGCTGGTTATCAAGGGGCCTTGGCTTCATCCTCGTATACCGACCTTCAGCGACAGTACCTTAGCTAAAGAATGAAAAGCTTATTGAAGCTCTCTCTCTCTCTCTCTCTCTCTCTCTCTCTCTCTCTCTCTCTCTCTCTCTCTCTCTCTCTCTCTCTCTCTCTCTCTCTGGACTTTGCGCTGAATCCCCGAATGTTGCAATACTCGGTGACTGGAACCTGAATCAGCTGGTCTTCTACCCACTTTCCGAGACCACTTTAATTTCGGTGCGTTTTTCGAAAGTCTAGGCCTTGAGCAACTAAGAATTTTCTAGGGTTAAGGACGTGGCTCTCGAAGCTATCCTTTGTGGAGATGAAAGTGTATCTCACAATCAGATCGAGAAGCATACGCCACTGGAAAACTCAGATCATGTAATGTTGTCTTTCAAGTACGGCTTATCTAGAAAGAGCAGAGAGATCTGCACCTATCACGATTTGGGCTCTGCAGATTTTAGATCAATCGAACACGTTCTCCGAGCCATTGACTGGTTCAGGTTCAAAGTTTTCGACGGCTATTTCTCCTTAGACGATGTACATCATCAGGTTCTGAATATACTGCAACCACTGATCTACACATACGTTCTAGTCAAAAATACGAGGGGATCAGATATTCTGTGCCGTGTCCACATCAGAAACCTGATGCAACTGATAACGTGGCTTTTCAACATATTACCTGACCCATTACGTGATGAAGAGGAGCAAAATGTGTGCGAACATCTTTATTATCACTTGAAACGTTTTCCTGAATACAGAGAACAAAACTAGCCAAATCTAGAAAAAAATCGTCGACGCTGATGTTCATAAATACCTGATCACATAAGCCGACTATGAAGCAACAGCACTGGCCGAATATTCCTCTGGAGTACAGGGTGGTCCATATGAAGTGGCTAAGGAGCACAAAGTGAGCCGTTCGACTATGCAAACACTGATTCGAGATGACTTTGAGTTGTATCCTTACAAAATCGCGAAGCACAACGCCTTACCGATGAAATAAAAATCTCAAAAATGGAAAAGAAAGATGATGACCGTTGCGCGCGGTGACAAGCTTGCCCAGATTCTCATCATAGAGAAGAAGATGTTTAAACTCCGAAATGGACAGAATCAACAGAAAAGGCTCTATAAGAGCCGTAAAGGTAGAAAAAAACGTATGTTCTACAGTCCGCGATGGTGTGGGCTGTTGTATCGAACCAGTGCAAGACCAAGCTTGTCTTTGTCCAATAAGGAGTTGAAATTGATGCCAAATTCCAACGAAAGCTAATTCTGGAGGGTGCAATTGTACGTTGGGCCAAAGAAAACGCTCAGAACATTGAATGGGCCCTCCAGCAAGATTCGACACCAGCTCACGACGCAAAAAAGAAACTTGAATGGTGTGGGACCATTTTTCTGTGTTCCTGGAAGATGGTTTTTCAGCGATCAAACACGCCCGCTCTCAATTATCTGGATTCTGCTTTTGGAATGGAATTTGCTCCCTGGCCAGTCGTAGAGCAAAAAGCCTGCTCTTTTAAATACAAGCCACTGGATTCGCTAAAGACAACCCTGGTGAAGACATGGGACGACTGGTACTCTCCGAAAATGACCGCGCGCATTCTCAAAAAATTCAGCAAGAGATTGGACGCTTCTATCAAAGCTAAAGGCAGTAGTTTTGACTGAGATGGATGGTATCTTATGTAGAACTTTTTCTCTATCAAATATATGTAAAGGTGCACATTTGAATTGATTGGTGCCAAGTTATGAGTTTCTTAGTTTTCCTCGTACCCTTCATGTGACTTCACGTCACACTTCACTTACGTGTACAATATCTTCGACACAAGCTTATTCTGCTCAATGGTGGAACCACGAATATCCTCAGGTTGTCCTATCGCTCGTTCAGCTTGTGCGAAGTCCACAAAGTACTCCGCACTACAGTGCGCGTCAAACCTTTACGCCCACACTAAAAACTCGTCATTTTGGGCGAGGATCACGCTTTCTCGAGTAATGGCATTCACTATTGTTTTCAGCATGCTTGAATACCCCGGAAACTTTCACCAAGTCTTTTCTAGGTGTTGCTCTAATTTTTTTCATTCGTTTTTGATAGGAAAATGCGGCGGTTCAAAACTTTACGCCCACCCTTGAAAATGTCGGTTACGGAGGATAAGAATTGCGAACAAGCAGGCGAACGATACGGACTGATGTAGTAGTGCTCAAGAAGAGCTTAGGAAACTTTACAAAGCATTCAAAATCAATGCCAAAAATATCTCCCCCGAACAAGTGTGAACAAAACCAAATTTTTTAAAGACCTTGGGTGGTCACAGACACTCAGCCAATATTTCCATGAATAACCTTAATACGTATAGATGGGAAAGAAAACACTAGAACACATTTGAAGGTCGACACGACTGCAATATCATCCGTCTGGTCCTCCTCCTCCACAGTGTCGGCCAAGAAAGGTGCCCCAAATCGTGATCCTGGCGGAGTTGTGGACGCTGCGTTGGAGGAAATATGAGAGCAAATGCCTTTACAGAGCACTGCTATGAATCGCTGAACCCATCGGAATCCCATGTGTGCAATTCCGAAGTTAGTGGTCTGTCCTGACCATCGATATTCAACCGCCAAAGTTACGGCAAAAAAGAAACCTCTCATTTTCCTCATAAATCCCTACAGCAATGCAAGACTCGCCAGGAAAAGCGTTGCCTGTCTTCCACTCCCATGACTGAACGCATTCAAAGTTATGAGTGAAATCTTGCATGTTAACGCTATAAAAAATGCCGCCCAAGCCAACAAGCTGGTCATGTTGTGCCTAGTAAAATCATTCGACCCCAAGGGTGGTGTGGTGTCTGCCGGAGAACAGGCATTGTCTTCTAGGTTCAAATGACCTCAAATACTGATATGCGAAGAGAATAGTCAATTTGAAATTTAGTGCGGATTTTCTCGGCAGACACTGTGGAGGAGGAGGACCAGACGGATGATATTGCAGTCGTGTCGACCTTCAAATGTGTTCTAGTGTTTTCTTTCTCATCTATACGTATTAAGGTTATTCATGGAAATATTGGCTAAGTGTCTGCGACCACCCAACGTCTTCAAAAAATTTGGTTTTGTTCACACTTGTTCGGGGGAGAGCTTGTTCAGTCAGCGACAGGTGAAATACCTTTGGCATTAATTTTGAATGCTCCGTAAGATTTCCTAAGGTTTTCTCGAGAGCTACTACATCAGCTCTTATCATTTATCTACTTGTTCGCGATTCGTATTCTCCGTAATCGACATTTGTAAGGGTGGGCGTAAAGTTTTGAACCGCCACATTTTTCTTTCAAAAACGAATAAAAAATTCAGAAGACCACCTCGAAAAGAATTAGTGGAAGTTTCTCTGGTTTTCAAGCACGCTGAAAACGATATTGAACGCCATTACTCGAGAAAGCTCGATCCTCACCTGAAACGACAAATTTTTAGGGTGGGCGTAAAGTTTTGACGCGCACTGTATCAAGAGCCTTCTCAAGAACAGCTGAAACCATTCCTGGATTTCTCCTAGAAAAGTTTGTCGAAGAACTTGCAGCGCATATGTTCAATATTTTTTTCGCTGGCTTAAGTGCCGTCTGCATGGAAGATTGCTCATGTAACCGCTTTACTAGAAAAAATTCATCTGCCTCTCTTCCCACTAACTATAGACTTATTAGTTTACTACTCAGCCTCTGTATGATCATGGGAAAACCTAGTAGAGTTCGCGCATTTGATTGGTTCTCTGAAAATATAGCGATATCAGAAGTTTTGCATGGATTTCTCCCTGGTAGGCTGACAGTCACAGGTTTCATTCATTCATCTTATGAATTGGTGGTTGCTAAGAACAAAGGGAGATCCTCGGAAGTGATCTACTGATGGTCTTAGTAAAGCAATCATTATAGTCGATCACATTTTTTTCTTGCTAAACTTGAGAGCTTGGGATTCCGGGGTAATCCACCGGATTGGATTTTTCAGAGCTGATTCCGAAACCTCGAAGCCATCTTTGAAAGGAGCCTAAAATTTTCTTCCTTTTCGGACTATATCATCACTAAAGCAAATAAAGCCCTCGTCTGCCTCTTTCGGACAGTACATTCCACTGACATCACCATTCCTCTTGAATTGTATCAAGCCCTTACTCGAATACTGAAATTCGGAGCCCACATTTGAAAAAAGACATTGAAAAAATATAGTGTACAGATGCGCTTCACAAGACTATTATCGAACTATCCCTGATAAGACTTCTTCGCATGTACATATTACAATCGTATAAGACTACAAGGCTCGGCTCAAAAAGCTTGGTTTACCGAAGTCTTTGCTGATGTTGTTTTCCTCTTTGAATTATTCAAGGAGAGGTTTACTTGAAATCATCGAGGTATGTGTGGGAGGCGAGCTGTTTATGCGCTATGGTCGTGGGCTAAACGGCTACACCAGGGGATAAACAGCTACATCACCGCATGAAGCGCAACACCATTCGGATAAAGGTTTGCAAAAGACTCCTCTCCTCAATATTCCACCGTGACCAAAATTAATAACTCTCAAAAATAGTGATACCTTAAAATCGGCATTAAAAATCGGCTTTTTCATTTCCATCTAAATTTGGATAAATGGATCCACAGTGGAGCGGTTTATGCGAATTGATCTCTTGAATCATGCAAGTGTGAAGAGGTGGCACTCCTTCGCGGAAAAACAGCTACACACCCGTGTCGTAACATTCGCAAGACTTCCTTTGAAGGACTCTCTTTACCGACGTCCGGATCCGCTGCGCAGTGTTAACCGACGTCCTACAACGGCACAAAAAAGGTTCACTTCTACGACAAACCACTGAGAATACAGACACACTAGCGCTCTAACGTTGTTGTGAAACCATGTAAGGTCTCATGAGAGGAACGGTTCGGTCGTTGGCACATTAACAAAGAAAAAGGGGAGGAAATCGAGGCTCTGCTCTTCCTAAAAATGTCTCGTTTCGTACCACTTATCTGATGAAGCGATGGCAGAAATGCTTCAGATACCTTTTGATCAGTTGCTCGCATTGAAAGACATACATTTAGGCCAAAATAAGTTTGGTTGCCTCTCACGAATTCGAAGCAGAGGAATTTGCTACGCCGGAGCGTATAACCCTGAATAACTCTATTAGTGAGGTGCTTCTTTCTATAGCTGTGTTTGCCAAGATTCCTATATCCTTTATATTCGATCATGGCTAACAGTGGCTGCTCATCACTACTCTTGTCCAACTTCTGAAACATGTTCCTGCGCATCTCTCTAATACCAACATGATCCTTGAGCAGCTACGGAACACACGCCTCGGAGGATGATATTATATATCGTGGAGCCGTTCGATGTGATTTCTCTCTACACTAACATTCCAAACGACGCTGCGCTACAGGCCATGTCCGAGTTTCTCACCAAACATCAATCCTCACTCATCATGTATGGGTTCAGTATTGGGCTACTGGTGACTCTACTGAGCGAATCCTAAACTGCTCTATTTCCGCTGGGCTGGCCAATATTATTTATTTATTTATTTATTATATACAGTGCCAAGGCACAATGCTTCCCTTCAACACGAAGGTAATAAACGAGAGGGTTTTGAAAGTTCCACAGAGAAAAAATTCACAGAGATATTCATGACGCAGACTGAGCAAGGCCTTCATTCGTTTCGGACAACAGTTGCTCCCACGAACAGAGCGGTTCAACATTACCCGTATACCTCTTAAACCTTAGCACTTGAGCTTATCTTAAAATGGTGCATTAGGTGAGGCTAGATCGTAGGTAGGTACCGCATCTGTTGGATCCTTGCAACACCAGTAGCTTTCTAGGCCAGAGCTAAGCTGCGGAAAGGGTAAAGAAATTATTCGTGCTCCAATTTTCAAAAACCCCTCTCTCGAAACAGACACAAAGAATCAATGCACGTATACATGAGTATAAAATAGTTGATCTTCTTGCTGCCATGCAAAATATCGTTCTTCATTTTGGACAGATGAGCTCGTAGTTCTTAATATTTTTCTGCAACAAATGTTTTAGTTTATTATCGGCCAGAATTTTCTTAACAGAATATCTGACGCGGAAAAAATTGGGAGGAAATGATCTTGCGATTCTGCTGATTCTGATAAAATATGAATGAAAATGCTTTTCATTTTTGACAGCAGGCACAAAAAAGTTGAAATTTGCTGTTCTTCCTCTACAAGGCCGAATGACAAAAAAGGTAGAGAATCGGAGCCGAGTTGACTGGTTCCATATTTTCCACAGGTAATGCAGATCTATAGCTCCCCTCCTTATAACAAGACTGTTCAATCTCAAATTACGTAGACGATCTGTATACGATGGTAACGTAAAAGAATTTTGACACGCAAGCGACCTTAGGCACACTATTCGCGAAAACGTGCGTTGCACACTTTCAATCAGTGCTATTTCCTTGGCCTTATGAGGGCTCCAGATTACAGAATTGTGTTCTAATATGGGACGCACATATAATTTGAACAGCCTACAAAGGAGGTTAGGGAAGTTGTTTTTGAAGACTTTCAGTAGACGAAACATGACAGTTCTTGCTTTGATAACCACTTTTTCGATGTGCTTCGCATAAGAAAGTTTGTTGTCATACGTTATTCCCAAGTCTTTGATACAATTGCATTCGTCAATTTTAGTACCTGGTTGTAACAAATAGGTCTTTCTAGGGTTTTTGCTTCCAAGGTACATTACTTGCAATTTTTTCGTTACAACTTCTGCCTCACCTTCATCGTAGCAAGCATATATTTTAATATCATCTGCAAACATGAGCAATTTTATATCAGTGTCAGAATTTAGAGCAGCCGGTAGATCAGAGAGGTATATGTTGAATAAAAGCGGGCCCAGTACACTACCCTGTGGAACTCCACTTTTAACGTTTCTTTCATTTGAGAAGGAATCATGAACCTTGACGGAAAATGTTCTTCCCACTAGAAATGACTCGAGCCATTTTAATATGTTCCCAGAAATGCCGAGGTGCTCAAGCTTGTAGAGGAGCTTTCGGTGGGAAACAGTGTCAAAGGCCTTGGAAATATCAAAATAGATAATATCGATACATTTTTGCTGTGACAACTGCATAGTCCAGTCGTGTGTACTCTGCAAGAGTATATCAGTTGTAGATGAGTTTTTAGAGAAACCGTATTGATGTACTGGTATAATACCATGGATATCTAGGAATTCGTCGATTTTCTCTTTAACACAACGTTCCATGATTTTGGCTGCAGTGCTGGTAATCGAAATTGGACGAAAGTCCCGCGGAGATGCTGCAGAGGAATGTTTATTAACAGGTGTCACAATAGATTTTTTCCACAGAGTAGGTACTGAACCAAGGTGAAGGCAGCAGTTGAAAATATGTGCAAGTGGAACACACAATTCACGACAGCATCTGAGGAATACAGTTTGTGAAATGCCATCGAATGTTACTGAATATGATACTTTCAGCTTACTTAAGTGTTTCAATACAGAGTGGGGCATAATGATAAAGTCATTAAGAGGTGGAAATCCTTTGGGAACGTTCGAACAATCAGGTACGATACCATTATCCATGTCTAGTACTGATGAGAAGTAGTTTGCCAGAATTTCGCTCTTTTGCAAGTTATTAGTCGTACGTCTCCCAAATTCGTCGAGGAAACTAGGAACTTGCGGTGGTTTATCTCGTATACGACGATTAACAAAATTATAAAGTTCTCTAGTTTTCATCTTCTCGAGTTTTCTTTTCTCTTGATTCCTTAGGAACTTGTCAATGAGACGAGATAGTTTAATGCATATGCGAGAATATTTTTCCTCTACACCCTGTTTGTGAAGGCGATAGAAGAGAAAGTTCCTGTATTCAAATAGTTTCTTAATATGGATTGGGTAATACGAAGACGGCTCGTGGTTGGCCCTTAGAGGCACACATTTATCAAGAATGTGATGTAACACATTACAGAACCGTGAATACAGGTCGTCAATATCCAGGTAACCGTTAAAAAGATATTCCCAATTGACAGTGGAAAGTTCTTCTTTCATTAGGGAGAAATTGGTGTTCGCGAAATCCGGGTATAGGATATTAAAGTTGCTTATAATACTCGAGGCATGGATGGAGAAAGAAACCATGGAATGATCTGAATTAGCAAGGGGGTTCGTCACATGTACTTCGGAAATCAGTTGCTCATTGTCTGATAAGACAAGATCAAGAGTCCGTGAACCACATGTAGGTGTGTTAACAAATTGTTTGAGATTATGGCTTTTAAACAGGGAAATGTATTTAGAGGACCTTGCATCGTGCGGTTTTATGTCGACTCCAGACCAGTTAATGTCTAGGTTAAAGTCACCAAGGAGGATAACATCGAAGTGACAGTCTGACAAAATTACATCGAGATGGTCCATCAATTCTGCACAGTCATTGTGTTTAATGTTTGGTGGACGGTACAGGTTAATTATTCGAAATCTTTGGCTAGCACATGTAATATCTACAGAGAGGCATGAAACTCCTCCTTTATTGAAATGTGTTTGCAGACGTTCATGATGCAAGTGATCTCTTAGAAGTAGTGCAACTCCACCACCTCTACCTCGCCTATCAAGTCTGAGAATACGATAAGGTAGATTGCTTAGGATCATTCCATCTGTCACTGTACCATCCATCCATGTCTCTTGCAAAGCCATGATATCGGGTTTGAAACACTTCAGGAAAGTTATGAGCTCATTTAGTTTGTTTTTAACACTTCTGCAGTTAACTGAAAAACATTTTAGCCTACAAGTATCAGTTACCATTTTCTTCTTCTTCATACCACCATGCGGTTTGTTCAGTTTAAACTTGACTGGGTTGAGGCAATAGAAGCAGAACATCGGTGTTTGTGACACGTGCAGTGGCTCAACATTGGTACAGTTGCTGAGCCTGGGGAATGACATGGTGAAATATGACTATGACGAGTTGTGGCTACATCTTTCACCGATCGAACGTTTTTACCACCATTTTGTTCCGTGGGGTAGAAAGATGCGTCAAGTGGAATTCGTTCCTTCTTGTTTAGATCAAACAAGCTGGAATGATCTACTCTATATCTTCCACCATGCTTCTCAATGAGATGACGTCTCTGTTGGCGCAGTGCGTAACCTACTTTTTGCTCCTCAGGAGTAAGCGAAGGTCTAATGAAGACGTTGTTAAACTTTAAGGAACCTCGTAGCTTTCGCACTGAACGAAGCAGAGCTTGCTGATAACTAGACGTAGGAAACACCAATTTTAGGAGTCGCGGTCGATTAGCATTTTGTTTGCCGAGGCGAAACAAGGCACAGGGAGAGCAGTTAAAATTCAATTCCTCAAAAAGATCCCAGATGTTTTTCCATTCGAAATTCATCCTCTCCTGCCCTCTTAACTCCTGTCTCGGTTCTGGCAAACCTCATATGACGACAGATCGCTGCCTTTCAATTTCCTCTGCAGAACGGTAGCGCTTTTCGTCACCCCTACGGGACTCAAACTCCGGAGAGGCTTCTTTTTGATTCCCCCTGACTATATTCGCATACGTAGCCCTACGAGGCAAAATTCGTGTCAGGATTGAAACCAAAACTAGAAACCTTTCACGGTCACTCATGCTTAGCAATTCATCCAACTTATCCTCCAAGTCCTCTGAAGTGTGGATGTCATAGCAGTTGCCACGTGGAGACCGACCATCCATGGTCATAGCAGCAAGATGAATGATTAATAAGCAGATTAGAGGCCTCGCTATGGGACAAAGATTCGCAACAATTCTGGTCATCGTTTTCATGTCAAAGGTTGAAAAGCCTGTGCTGGAGCGATGACCCCTACTGTTTGTCGATATATAGACGATTGCTGCGTAGTATGCTCGACTAAGACAAAGATAGACACGAGCTTCATTCTCCTCAATCAGCAGTTTCTCCAACATTAAATTTAACAGAGAGAAGCCCAAAGACAACTGATCGGCTTTTCTTAACGTACAGGTATGCTTGACCCATGAGGAATACAAACAAGGCTATCATAGTAAATATTAATTGGCATTTTATGTCAGTGTGTGTGTACAAGAGAACCAGCCCCTACCGGAAAAATCTGATTGCATCGCGACGTTCAGCGTGTCAAGTTATGCAGGAAAAGTGTGCAAATTTTCATTTTTACCTTAAACGACAGGTGTTTTGGTTCACTTTTCGTCGGTTGGAAGACCCACAGTTGTTTACATCACAATGAAAATGAATGAACCTCGGTATTTATTTGCCCATGTTTATCAAATCATGTGTAGGATAACATGTGGACGAGTATGGTTTAGAGAGAAGGGGTTGACCCAAATAGACGTGAAACAGCAAGGACACTGGGGAAATTAGCGGAAACGGGCTACTACTATGAAAAGCTGCGCCGGCTTCCTGTAGTGGAAAAGATGCCAATGTGCGGGTCCATGAATGCGAGTTTGATGTACCGGGGTCCAGCAGTGGGTATGATGCCACTGGACGGGTCCACATCTGCGAGAGTGGTGCGCGGGCGTCGAGAAGTGGGAGAGATGCTGCTGGAAGGGTCCACGCATGCGAGAGTGGTGCGCCGGCCAGTAATGGAGAACGCTCGAAAGCGTGGCGAGCGAAGCGAGCCTAAAAGAAGCCTGAGAGTCCGGCGTTAGCCGGACGATCAGGCTTCTTTTAGGGTGATTATCAAAAGCAAGCTCACCAGTAGGAACATCCTTATCCACTACTCATTTGCACACCCTGCCCAAGTAAAGAGAGCAATCACAGGGAACATGTATGCTACGAGAGTAACATCTGGTGAACTAGAGCAATAATGATCAGTAGACCTGGCCCTCCAAATTGCTGCGTCCAATAGGTATCCCACAAAGCAGAGTTCTCCCCATTTCAGTTTCCACCGTAGCGCCCGTCCATCTGACTACTTTGAAAAAATTCCCTTCCATCTACCGTTCATCTCGGATGAAATGAGCAATGCGGTACAAATAAGTCTCCGTAAGGCAGATCTTCAAGATGTGATGAGGGTTGTAGATATATCACCTGCAAACCTCAGACGGAAAATAGTTTGCAACCCTGCGCACGACCGCCTCTGCACCACAGTCGGATGCGTTATTTGCCCAAACGGTAGGACTGGTGATTGCATGATGTCAGGAGCAATTTTTCTTATCACCTGTCAATCTTGGGGGGGGGGAAGAATACGTAGGAGGAGCGAGCCGACCTTTCTGTATTCGAATAAAAGAACATCTTGATGGGCTCAACAAATCAAGGTCTTCTCCCCAGTGGGAGCAGATCACATATTGCGCCATGACAACTCTGCCATCCAAATTGGAGTCACGGTCTTGTCACTGGAGCCCGAGATCATAGCGCGAAAAACATTAGAAGCCAACTGGCTTGCGACCAAAAGTCCTGAAATAAAACGAGGTGGGTTTGTTACTATTACTAACGATCTGGCCCTGTATCACAATCTTCGCGGATTCTGATCGATTACGGCCGATTGTTAAGGCACACTATAAAAGGCAACAGGAGTACATTCCCCAGTATTAGTGGTCTGCTCATCTATCATCTCAACAGCAGCGAAGATGAGCACTAGCCAAGCTGTGTGATTTTCATTTTGTTTCTGATTTGTCTGCAGACAGAATTACGTTCTGTACGGCGATGAGGCGTTTGAGAGGGTAATCATGAATGTGCCTTCGACTTTCAGGCTCTGACGAAGGCGATATCGCCGAAACGTTAGCCGTGATGAGAATAAAGGATGTAAGAATCTTGGCAAAAAAAGCTATAAAAAGAAGCATCACACTCGCTTGTTAGATTAATTCCAAGATTTGAAGAAAGTCGAACTTGGAATCTGTTGGAAGATGTGACAATTGTATTAGTATTCATGGGCAGCAAATGAAGGTGGACTATGCCAGGAAGAGAGGCTCGCTTTTTGGAAACATCTCTTTCTTTTTTTGCTACATTATCCTTTCAGTTGTTGTGTTATCAAGATGGCCTCTATAACGGCAGCAACTATTCTGTTTCCATAACACATATATGTACTAATTTTCTTGATTATTTTTTTACGTTTCCGTCTGAATAAACTGTGTGTTGTCTTCTATGCTAGGAACAACCACTTAGCACACTTTGGGTTCGTACACCAGCACTTTCTTTCAGAAGTGTACATAGCAGTGGCGGACGCAGAAAGTGGGCGGGAGGGGGGCGTGGGAAGAAAAGTGGGGTCTCCGCCGTTTTGGGGACCCAGACGGAAAATAAAATTAATAATAATATTAATTATAATAATAAACAATAAATAAAAAATATATTAAAAATAATAATAAAAATAAACAATTAAAAATAAACTAACACAAGATTTTTATTTGTATTGTAAAGTAATTTCGAAAATTTGGCGACCCATTCTCGGGGGGGGGCGCGCCCCCCCCCCCCCGCCCCCCCCTGCGTCCGCCACTGGTACATAGAAAATACAGGTGTGATTCAATCAAAGAATCGCGGGGTAATTTGAACATGGATTTGAGACCAGCGTTTCACACAGACAATAAGTTCGTGTGTCGTGTGTTAGAAGCGCTAAGGCACTCAAGTAAAGATCGTAGCTATCTAACAGAGGATATCATACCGAACGCTACAAAACTGCGAAGGAGAAAGGCCTAGGAAAGTTAATATTCGATAAAACTCCTAGGAAAGTTAATATTCGATAAAACTAAGGTCACTGCTAGAGAGTGTAAAGAATTAAAAAAAAACAAGGACTATGATGACAGAGAAAAAGATCAAAGCTCTCGAAAATCAGCAAAATGTCATGGCTTCGCGTTCTTTGAAGCGCCATCCATGAAAAGTCATAATAACTCTAGCGAAATTAATAAATGTTGAGCGAAACAATGGAACATGTCCGACAGCTCTATTTTGGATTCACAAAGTTTAATGTGGTGGCGGATGACGCGCGAAATACCGTTCCTGCGAGCGTTTTTACTGCATCATTGCTCTCGCCCTTTCCAAAAAACGTTCAAAATTCAAGCTGATTTTTCGGAATTTCATCGACTCTGGTTATACATGTTATGTTGAAAAAACTTTCCTGTAATGATATAAAAGGTCCGCTGATTGCACACTACCCCGAGCAGGACCAATGCGCTTTTCAGTGGTGAGTTCCCCCCCCCCCGTTCGTTCAGATGCAACTTCTGCTGGAGTGATCATATTCAGGTTCTTGCCGTGTTCGCTACTGGCACATTCGCCACAACAGGTAATAAAAATTATCCTATTCAAATCAAAAGCAGTATGGGGTGCTCTAAGAGCCCTTCGAGAAACTCTCTGAGTTACACCTCGACACAAATATACACGGCACCAATATACACGACACACAGAACACATTACCATCTTACTCCTACCACTTAACAGCACTTGAAAATAATTTTAATTGTGGAAACCCAGAATCAATTTTAAGATGTGTCATGAAACCCCCCACTTGATCGATATTTGTTCAATGAGAACACTTGAAAAAATCAAGTTTACAAAAACGGAAAAATGAGATTTTCTCAGGACCTATCCGCTATCACGCCTTCCTGACGATTTTGTTTCACTAATCTGTATATCGACGTCTGCTAAGCTGAAACAATGCCGCTATTTCAGCGCAGAATTTACGAGTTGGGAGTGTGGCTTTGACCAAAATAAACATTATCCGCAGTAGCCAAATTATTTTCTTCAAGAACTAAGTTGTTCTAGATTTTCAATGCTGGAATTTCGCACAGACAAATGAAATAAGGGCCCTCTATCGTACCCGAGTTAACGAGCTAAGATCAGAACTTGCCAAAGGAGATGCGGTAAACAAAGATGGCAAAAAGTGTCCAGCGGGTTCAAACATTTACAGACTGGTGAGGCAAATTTGCATTCTCTCCTTTCGAGCACGAAAAGAAACATGAGATTACAAAAAATTCAAAGACTTTTGGAATCCCTTTATGCAAGATCTTCACATCAGAGGTTGTTTGTCTTTAGGACTGGGACTGTATTCTGGAAAAACACGCTCAAGAAGCAGTGAACAAATGCACCGAAAATCCGACAATATCACAAGACTTATCAATTGTTTACAACAAGTAAGCGAATTTCTGCAGCAAGCTAATCTTAGATTTCAAATGAACGATATATTTGAAAAACGTAAAAGTTTCAAGTGTTTTAACTGCCTAATCTTCACCAAGAGTAGACTGTTCTTCAATACAGTGATTCAAAAAAGTTAATTCAGAACTACGTTAACCACGTGCAATCCAACCCCATTATTCAAACAACAGGTGAACAACTGGTGGGATGTAGTGAAAACTGCTGGGCTGAGCGACAATGCCGCTTTCAAACCAGGCTTGGAGAGTTTTGCTGTGGTGTGTTAGTTTGAAAGCATGAATTCTACCTCTCCAGAAACCCTTAGTTGGCACTTCAGTTGGCAAATGGACTGTCAACAAGGATTGGCTGTGCGCAAAAGAACTGTAATGGAGATCTGCACATGGCATGTGTGGTCTACGGCAAGTACGTTTATTTTGCTATTTGATCTGCTAGTAGCACTCCTAGAATCGCTGGAATCTCATCATGAAGTTCCTTCATACTATTTTGTTCTGCAGCGAAGTCTTCATCAATATTATACATAGATTGCTGAGTGAAAGTCCTTCTGCCTATTTTCCAACAGAAAACTGACCGAAATGAATCGGAATAGAAATGCAGGTTACCGTGAGAGGCAAAGCCTGCACATGCCATAAGAGTAGTGAGCAGAAATATATACATATTTGTTTTTGTGCCTCCACAAAAATTGTTGTTACCAAAGAAAGTAGCGTTCATTTACACTCTGTATTAGCTCCGAGTGACAGAAGTTGATACTTCACTGACACGTCGTAGAACGTTCAACATTTCATTTCACTTTCAGAGCCGCCAGCACCTCAGGGCAAGCAATATACGAAGTGGGACAAGGCTGTTCTTCGGATCAGGAGTGTACAACATACGCAGGATCGAAATGTATGAGAGAGAAAAAATTCTGCGCGGCTGGCTATCCAAAAAATGGAACGGTGGTCCCACCAACCGTTGGTACTACTCCAACAACATCGACTTCAACAGAACAAACATCGCCAACAACCTCAACAACAAAAAAATCTACCACAACAGCCGCTCAATCTAGTAGGTGTTCGTTCATGCTACTATAATATCTCGAACCACATTCAGTATTTTAGTGATAGGCTACCCTCCTTCTGCATTTAAGTCTCACACTCTATATTTCATTTCTATATTGCTGACTTTTTGCTTCGGAGATGTGCTAATAGTTTCAACTGTCATAGCCTTGTAATCATTTTGCAAACCATTATCGCGACCTCGCATTTAGGTACATTTTTGTGCTAGGAAAGTACTATCATGCGAAACGGGCGTTTCTTCTGAGAGTTCAGCCTCTCATAAACCATGATGCTATGACAGTTTGAATATTTTACAGTACATCGAAGTCTAAACATAGCGCTCTGGTTTCATCAAGGAAGAATTGGAATTTGATTAGCTACAGCTGTAACAGATTGACTTTTCTGGCTAAAAATCAAGATGCACAGCTAAAAAGTCTCTTGTGATGTTGTGACGTTTTCATTTGCCTTGCAACAGAGTTTCTTCACCAATGCTAGAAGGTCTTGTTCTGGATTTTTGAGCAATCTTCACTTTTTCCAGAGTACTGCGAGAAGCAACCAGAAATGAACACAGACCCAGCCAGAACTGTACTCCTGGATCAACACAATAAACTTCGGCATGTTTTTTTGTTATGTTTCTTCCCGCGTTTTCTGCATTTCCGTTTTCCGAATCTTGCCTACTCAAGGAAGTAGAAGAAGTACATAACTCATGGTATTATATCTCTCATACACAGAGCCGCAATAGCTAAAGGAGAGGTCACGATGGGAAATGGAGAAAAAGCTCGCAAATGTCCGCTAATGATGAAGCTAGTGAGCTTACAAATCTCCTGTTAAAATGTCTCCGAGTAAACTGAATAATTTTTGAGAAATATTGATTTGTTGGGCTATTCTTTTGTGTGATTTTAAATTATGAATGATTTTTTAGAAATATGATTGCGCTCTCGAGGCAGCCGCCTATGCTACAGCTAAACAGTGCTTGTCAGCAGAAACCACAACTTTCAATGAAAACTGGTTCAAGATCGCCGTCGCAACTGCTACAAATAAAAAACTAGCAGCAGAAAAGGTTTCTTCTCAGTTTCTCTCATAAACTTGAACCTTTGCACAATGTTAAAAAAGCAGTGTCCAAAAAAGCGACTGCTTTTAGCTCGTGAACAAAGAGTTTTGGTAGTCTAGCACATTCTCAAATCTTGTTGTTTGTACCCAAAAGAAGTGTGACCGTTGTTGCTTCATTCATTCTATTAAAAAAAAGAAAAAGGAGAGCATCGGATGCACTGTAAGTCTCAATTTTTAGAGGTTCATAAGACTATTTTTATTCCAGGCCGTGAAAAGCTGGTACGCTGAAATCGAGAAAGGCCACATGGAACAGACTACAGGCAGCCAGAATTTGCTTAAACCTACACTCAATATCACGCACTTTGCCAGGGTGTGTCAAGAACTCCCAGTTGTTTGTAATCTTTTCCATGTAACGTGAATAATACGAACAGTTTCAGATGGTTTGGGGCACCAATAATCAAATAGGCTGCGGAGTCTTCAGGTGCAACAACAATAAAGATTGGCACGTGGTTTGTCGATATGGGCCGGGGTATGTATTTGCCAAGAAAAAAATTTAAATAGCAAATGTTCCAAGAATTATATTAGCTGACTTTGTAGTGTGGGCAAACCTGGAGATCGGATCTACTTCCCGGGTGGAGTCCCCTGCAGGCAGTGCAGTGGAAAGTGCGAGGACAATGCACTTTGCCTTTAATGCGAATTCCTCACAACTGTGGACTACCACCAAGTGATCCACGAATAAAGAGCATTTGGAAGCTGTGTATCTCAGTATAATCCTATCAGTACTAAGAAGCCGAAAATTTCATGGAAAATAATTGGATGGAGAGCTCTAAAATTAAAAATGAAGGAAACGGTTAAGAAGTAATGATTTGCCACGGCTCGCACTTCCAATTTCTTGAAGATGTAGATTTACTCGAGATACAGTACTGCTCACAGAGTTTGTGAAACGACTGTATGCGAGCGGATATCACCGTTCCAGGCTGTCGTTTCTTAGGAATCGTCTAGATTATGACTGTTCTAACTTAGTCAAGTATTATCACACGGATACCAATGAATTTTTCCCAAATCTAAACAACGGATTTACTGTGGACGTGCTACTATACTTGTGGAACCTTGCTATGCAGAGTTCCGGAAGAGGGCAAAGCACTGCGTAAAGCTGCGTTGGAATCACGTCTACTCGTACGGGAGCCAGAAGCAAGGAACGCTCTCCCGAGAGTTCCTGAGAAACTATTTCGAAATCCTTTGGAACCGTTGCTGAGTTTTTCCACCAACCCAACATTTTTTGGCCCCCTCATTGCCAAACATATGGAAGCGGATGAGAGCGGTTTACAAAGTTTCTGAAGTGTTTTTCGGACACAGAAAGAATTGCACACATACAATATTTTATTCCTTAGCTCAATTTCCTCTGTATTCTACGGTATTGGTCCGTCGTTTTTCCAATTTTTCATTCTTTGCCTAGGTTGAACTATTTCTACTCAAATTGACTAGCCTCCCAGGATTTTGTTCACATTTTTTATGTTGTAGCCTTTCTATGACATTTTCTACAGGGTACGTTGTTCGGACGCGTCCTGCTACGCTTGGTTTTCAAAAACTAGAACTGCGGGTTGAGAACGTAGTTGATGATTCTACAATTCTTCCTTCATGTAGGCTACGCCAGAGCATTAGTTGACCGTTCACAGAGGTAGTACGTCTATGAGAATAAACATTCAAAAATATGTAAACTGCTCAACTTGTGTAGTAAATTATATAGCTGCCATAGCTGATGAATAGAGTCTCTTTGACAAATAAGGAGTGTGTCAAAATTAACGACTAACCTTTAAAGAGTCTGTAGAAGAGACAAGATGCAGAAACAGTGTACAACTGTATATGCAGACTAAACCCCATATCTTGGAGACCAGCTTAAATTTATAACTGTTTTGAGTGGATTCTTAGCCACAGAAGCAATCACAAAGACGCCGATGAAGCGCATTGGCTTTGCTCCGCAACCAACCTATGTCGACTTTATTTCAGATCGGGTACAGATCAGCCTGTGGAAGGTAGATATCCTGCCTAATGATAGCGCAGTTCTTATTTTCTAAGGAGCGCCTATGGGTTAACCAGAGCGTTGAGCAGCGGCTCACAAGGAAACTATTTCCGTTCGGCGGTATTTATGGTTGATGTGCGTCAAATTTGACGTGTTGGCCTGAAATTTCACGAACTACGTAATAGCGATGTCTCGTTGCGGCAAAGATCGAAACGCAATTTTGTTCGCGCGGCCATCGCGACGGCAAAACCAGGAACATTCGCTTCCTGGCAAGAATTCTCTTCTCGTCCCCATTCTGCACTGTATGTCATCGCGTCAAATTTGACGCGCATCGACCATAAATAACGCCTTCCAGTACAAAAGTTCATGTTGAAACTGGAGGCAGACCTGCACCACTTTCGTCTCTTGCACTGAATTCAAGCCGCTCCAAAATACGTACATGTGGCTTCATCTTGTGATGAGAATCGAGCCAAGGAACCAAATGTCTCTGATCTGCACCGTGTGTGATCGAGAGCGGTCGGCCCTCTCCAGCCGCTGCCTGCACCACACCCTACTACAACCAGTGTGCAAGGACCCGGTCCAATACGCATTTGGCAAGTGTGAACCGTATGCCAAAGCAATCGACTGATTCTCCTCACATCGTCACTATCGACGTCACAAGAATGTCAGGAGCGGGATGGATGGAACTACTGTGGAGAAGACCCTGGCGATTGGACGAAGCTGTTTGATGGAGATGTGAAGAAAGCAGCCGAACTCTTCGCACCGCTAGATATCCATTATGTCGGTGTGATTAAAGAGTACAAACAATAAACAATAAAACCAAATCTCTCCTCATAACATCATTCGGATGAGAAATAAGAAATTGGAACAATCACGGTAGTAAATATACAGTTCCTTGGATATCTACAGGCTGTTCATCTGGAGTGTACACGCAGATCACGTTCCAATCAAACGCTGCGGTATTACAAGAATGGCCGATCAGCTCTCGACTCGTTGGCAGCAAGTGGTCGGTCTCCCGCGCCACGCTGGCGCGTTCGATTGGAGCGTGGTGCACGCCACAGGTGAACAGAGCGAAGATGCGTTTGCGTCCGCGATCACAAGACTAGACTTTTGGATAGGGAGGGTAATTCGTGAGGAACTTGAAGAGTGAGACCTACTCCACTCCTCATGAGGAAATCAAATTTCTAAAGGCTAAACTTTTCGTGATATGGAACAAAAGGTTGACGTGATACACTTGCTGCGCTACGATATGGAGAATTGAAGCAGTGAATTTGTTTCACCGATGACACTACAAAGCGAGTGCGAGCACTATCCTGCAAAAACATCAGGCCCTCCCTAACAACATTGCTTGAGCATTGCCCTTGCTCAATCCAGAAGCTACATCTTCCCTCTTTCAAAATCACTTCCTTGGCTTTTGATCAGTTTTTGAATCTTTATTTGGAAGCATTTTTGTGGAGCTACTCAAAGAGGGAAAATCGTATCATTTTAAAACATGGGTTCCATCGTCGAGCCATCAAAGCGGAAAAGCTGCAAACATTAGTGAATTCTTCAGGGGACATTTTCCTAGTAAAAGCACTGGACATTGTTTGTTTGGGAAGTTCCGCTCAGGTGATGTGAAGCTGCAAAGTTACCGTCATGGTGCACCGGGATACCGATGAGCTGGAAGCCGCAGCTGAAGCAGATAGGAGTCAAACTAGGTAGGTCGACGTAAGCGCCAAGGTGTGATAATCCGGTAATATTCAGGTATGCAAGGCAATACGACGACTAGAAGTGGTTTGGTAAACAAATTTTTCCTAGTTTGACTCACAAAAAATGGATGCCAATTTTTGATCATTTTTCAGAAATCCACGCTGCTTAAGCCAGAAGGGCAGGAGTGAGGATCCACCTCCCACTGCCTGTACTGAGCAAACCTTGCTCTATTCGATCACCAGGGATCATCCTCTCAGAGATTAGCTCACTTCTTGCTGGAAGAAATGTTCACTTTTCAACATGATGCTGTAAACGCTCTTCGCCACTCGATCGCCTCTAGCCTTGCACGCTTCTAAGCTGCTAGCACAACCGAGGCCCGCAGTAAAGTGTCATGGTGATGAGATGAACTCCAAAATCCATCGCCATGCTTTAGGCAGTGATTGCATGCCAGTTCACATCCATGTAGTATAGGATAGCAGATCGTTGCCACCCACGTCACTGCTAGAGCACGCATGTGGCAACAGAGCAGATCATCGCCCTGTAGGAGATGATCGCCTTCTTATGCTGTGGAAATAGTGTTAGAGGCCAGTAGGCACAGGGTGAGACGCTCAGGGTAGCACAAGGCACGGTTATGCCGATAGAAGAGGAGCATATTTGGATATCTCATACCGCATCTTGCTTTAGAAACAAAACTCAAGATCTTCTCATTTAAAATCAGACGTACTTGACGACCTAAGAGAAATTTGTAGTGAATGACAAGAGCTATGCATCAGAAAAAGGAAAACATATTACAAGCACTTTCTTCGAGAAAGGAGTCATCACCTATATTTCAAGATCAGATAAATGAATATCAAATCACATGCTGTCCATCGACAAACTTCCTTCTTCGCCGTGTTAAGCTTCAAGAATGTCATTCGAATTCAAATTTGCACTCAATTTTTTGATCTTTTTTTTTGCGAATTTCGCACAATTTTAATCAAAACGTAGCTTCAGCGCCTGCCGAAGCCCATTAATAATCAATAGTTTATCAGAAGAACCAGAATGGTAGTATAGTATATGAAGCGAATGAACTCAAATGCACACAGTGCAAATGTTGAGAATTATACGCTTCGAGAGCTGGACTTCAAGACACTTTGGAAAGATCAATAATCGATCAATGATAGATCAACATCATGGGCCATAAGATCGCACAACTATCGTATGCTCTACAGCAGTCTAAAACGAACACGTTCGTTGATGCTGCCCTAACCTTATGATTTTCATAGTCACCTCACCTCGGCTACAAAATGCGCACATACTCTTAATTATTAGCCTCTTCATGGCAAGGTCAGTGCCCTCGAAGGCTAACATCTCTACGAAGTGCGTAACTTCGCACGAAACAATCCACACATAATCAGCCCTCTTGTTGGTTCCCTTAGCAATCGCCTCAGGCAGCCGGCCACAGCCAGACAGCCAGCCGGCGATTGCCTTCGAGACGGTGCGCGTGAGGCGGCGGAAGGCGTGGCGCCCACGTCGCCACACCAGCACGACGACTTCTCGCCGTCCACATCTACATGAATTCGTCTGCGGTTTATGCGTCGTCTGCACTTCTTTGAATCGCTGATGGGATCCAGTGCCGGTGCGAAGCAAGCGCCTCCACCGCCAGCTGCGGCGCCGAAGGGAGGCGCGGACGAGTCGCCGGCGGCTGAGGCGCCAACCGTCGACTCGCGACTGCCGTACCCGAACTTTCGAGAGCTATTTACACTGAAAAATTATTGGAAAACTATACGGCGAAATGACAAGGACTGTGGGAAGATGCTGCTAGCCAGGTGAGGGGACGTCTACCATTACTCCTCGTGGAATCTAAGGATCCTAACGTTTTTCTGTTTCTTTTTCTTTCTTTTCTTTCCCTAAGGCCTCTTCTTTACCACCGTGATTTTCTCGCCCAACCACGATAGCAAATTAAATTCTCTAAGTGTCGAGTGTCACTTAAGCAGCTGCCGTCGCTAATTACTCCCTAATCCTATCAGCCACGTACTTATAACTAATTGTTGGTTGCCTTTGCTTGACTTTTTTCCCTAGAATCACGAACAAACGGTGAGAAATAGGCAGGCTCTCAATCCCATCCAATAATTCCGGCCCATGGTAACAATGCATAGCTATGGAATGGCTGGAACATAATGCATTTTGTTCCCGCCAGGTGTTATTATCCAGCTACTTATATTGAAAAATAATAAAGGGTATTGTCACGTGAAACAGGGGGTCGTTACCAAGAGTTGTTCGCGTTTGTTGAAAAACGCAAAATTCACAGTGTCCAGGAGAAAAACCATGGACAAGTACAGTCTGGTTCTTTTCTGAATAACAAAGAAATCCAGAAATTTCAATTAAGTTCTTTCGCACTTGAGTACTCGTGTCGCTGCCTGGGAGAAATACACAATCCAATGTGAATCGTGTGAAGAAAGTCTTGATTGCTTTGTGAAAATCCTAGGAATGCCATCACATAGAAAACGGGG
Organism: Ancylostoma caninum; assembly: GCA_037903475.1. NCBI lineage: Eukaryota > Metazoa > Nematoda > Chromadorea > Rhabditida > Ancylostomatidae > Ancylostoma > Ancylostoma caninum. Next base: position 42,648 of record JBAJFG010000239.1, read on the forward strand.
GACTGGCAGGAGAATTAGTTGGTAAATGAGCAGGGAACCACCTCATTCTTCATTTCAACTTCTTTAATCATTTTTAATCTCAAAAGCAGCACGGAAACCACGGAGACTTGCACAATATTACCTAAGAATTCGAAAAAATAAATTCATCGATGCTTACAACATGAAAAATATAATTGTAGCAAGAAGTTGCGCAAAGATTTTTACCGGATCGCTCGCTCTAATCTCGTCAAATTCTGCGTAGCCACCGCAATTTCGTCATTTCTTCTGTTCTTTTGTATGTGCTCATTTACCACCTGAGCGTTCCACCTTATTTTCCCTTTGAGACTTTTATATGTTTGGAGTCGTCAGAAGACGCTGATCACAAAAATATGCATGAAGTAAAAATGTCGGAAAACCCCGTTTTGAAGTCTATATTTGGGAGAGAACCTGTGGTGATATTGCACGCGATACTGAACCTCTCCCACGAAATCTCCAGTGTAGACAACCCCTCCGCCCCTCGAACATCCTCCAGAAAATTTTACTTCTTTACGGTTTTTTACAAAACGTTAGCCAATTTAACCATTTTGTCTGGTTTCACTAATCATTTTATTAATCCATCCTCTCATCTACTGATCAACTAATTGATTCGCCTACAAGGAGTGTCAATCACGATTGCAGCTCTCGCGGCCTGGAGCGCCGCAGTATTAACGCGGCGCGGGCCAGGCGGCACACGACGCGCTCAGCCGCGTCGCGTAGGTGGTGTGGCGCTCCAAGGTGCGTAGAGGTGCAATTGTGATTGACGTCCCCTGTAGATCACAGGCGAAACAAACCATTTGTGCCAACCTTTTGAAATATACCAACACTTTCACGTTCAACAATAGTTGCTATCGATCGATAACAGCGTGTCCGTGCCAAAGAGTTCTCGATCAATGGCATCGAACATGCCAAACATGTTGTGCGGGGTTACACCCTGCAAAAGGAGCAAGTGCTTTCCCTAGGTGTGTCGTGGAAGCGTCGTATTAGCATTCTTTGAAGTGTTTGTGGACAGCTTTTCCTTCATTTTCGCTGGGAATGATGTATACCACTGAGATCAGCGTCTCTTAGATAATCGAATTATATAAAATCTTGGAAAAAAGTGGCGTCGTACACTTCCTTCAACACCCCCAGACAAGTATGGCCAAAATTGGTCTGGTAAGGTGATCATAAGATTAGATGAAGCTTCCATGTATCCCTTCCTACCTTTTTGATTCTCTATAGCGAAAATACGATTTGAAATTGCTTTCTTCTGCATTCTGTGTTACTTATTCTATATCTCTGTTTTAGTGATTGCGAGATTTGTTAGACAATCTTATTTTGGCTTTATAGACTACCAGAAATGCCAATAAAAAAACGAAACCATTGTGACGTTCAGGAAATACTGCTCATTTGAAGAATACCATACATTCAGTGAAACCGCAAATTACAGGAGTACTGGATGTTAGCCTCGGATGGGCTAGGATGCATAAGATAAGTAGCAGAAGAGGTGTGACGGGTACAAAGCAGCTCGAATATTTTTCGAGGTATTATTCGAGGATATTAGATTTGTATTCCCCCCCCCCCCCTCCGCATGGTATCATATGGATCTCCATTGCTTAAGTGATCTATTTATACCTATCTCTAAGCCTCTAGCTAAGAAAGGCTCGCTTCGCAGTTCGATGGTAATTATCCGATAATCCTGTTTTCCCTGTTTAGCAGAAGGAGCTATACAAGTCTGGCCTAGACGGATAATCCTGAAAGCACAGAGTGTTCGCTCACATATCCTCGTTCAAGGCAATTTATTAAGATGGCACTCGCAGAAATACGCAAGGGTGTGCTTTCTGGGGCTGTATGCGTCACTCAGATTACCCATGGTAAATGTGCTGACGCCGTAGAAAATTCTCATCTTTACCACGGGCGTGAACACGTCTATCCTGGGTAATCTCCACGACACATATAGTCCCTGGTGCTATGTAGTAGGACGCGTTTATACTCCACAAGCAGGCTGTGTCCTTTTTGCCCCCACGACATTTGTGCCGATACCTTTGATTTTGGGCGAGGCAACGTCGCTGTGGTACCGGTAATCGATAGCTATCCAGATCGATTTCGGAACTCTTGTTCGTTGGCACAGGGGGTGTAATGCTCTACGTTAGGTGTTCGTAGATGACATCAGTAGTCACTCTGAGGAACCCATTAGACCGCAACAGCACGATGGAATATCCCGAAAAATCTTTTTCCAGGATAATTACATATACCACGATGGAATATCCCATATTTATTGTATTTGGTTTCCTAAGGACAAGAGGTTTCCTACGGCTGCTGCTATACATTTCGAGTAGGAAAGAGCACGGAAGAAAGATGGAGAACTCAAAGATATTCTAGATGAACACGCGAAATGTACGCTTCACATTCAAAAACGTTGGCGTTGTCGTCTTTTGGCCACGCGCACTTGCCAAGCAGAAGTTTGCTAGGTTCGGAATGCGCTGAGTAGATGTCTGGAAACTCCTCGTTGTCAGGCCCGCGATTCTTTGACCTCAGGGAACTGAAAATAGAGGACAAAAAATGACTGTATTGGTTTTTTCTCCTCTGCTCCATTGGTTTTTTTTCTCCTCTGCTCCAGTGCATGACAGGGCACAGTAAGCTCCATAGGAGTGGACACACTCGTACGCTTCGTGCGGTCACGTGCGACGCGGTGCTCTGATTGTCTGCGAGTCCACACATTCCATTTTTGCTACGCTGTTCTCATCCATCCACACTTTTCCAGCCTTGTACATGTCCAAGGGATGCGTCGCGTGCGAATGGGTCCCCTTTACAGTTTTCCTAAAGTTCATAACGCTGAATTCTGCTTTTTAAGGCATCTTACCTAGATTACCTTTTCAAGAGCTTGGCTAAAGTCAGGCTCCGTTTTAACATAACTGCTCTATGAGCTGGCATAATAGAAAATTCTTGTCTAGACGGCACGACATTGTTATTAGGCTATTATGCCAGTTTTCCCATACAGTAACTTGCTGGTTATGCTTAGTCACCCGCGACAATTGAATTCGTCAATATTTTTGTCTGTCCTACGTTTTCTAGCTTGCCAAAGTGTTCCCAAAAATGCAGGGGGGCTTACAAGGCTAAGCGAAATCACAAGATCTACTCCTTAAAAATATTAACAATGCTGACAAAAAACAGTGCTCTAGAATCGCTTCATTTTCTGAGACTTTCGCGTTTTTTAGTATTTTCGTTATAATTTCTTACTTACCTTGGTCCGGATGGCTGCGTGACAAGAGGTACGCTGCTGGTCTGTGATTGGTCGATTCATGTGCGCATCGCGGCTGCAACTTTTGAGGGTACGAGCAGTTCTGCGTGGATATGGACAACTTTTCCGAGCTTAAGTGGGGCAGATTAGTGTCATTGGAACTCACAAATTGTGAAGAGGTGGCCACCGATGTGATTTAGTGCGTCGAATTTGAAGAAACACCCCGGACTTGAAAAGCGCATGCGTGCGGCGCGGTCGCGTCGCGGCGTACGCCTTGACCGCCACCCGGATAGTCCTCCGCCTTCTTGCTGCCTTTCTGAGTGTCGAATCGAGTATTGAGCAATTAAAAATCGAATAAATTTAATAATTTAATCAAATAGTTTAATGCTTACACGAACAGTCGAATATTCAAACAATACAAAGTTCTACTGCCCTCCTTTCTCTCTCTCCCAGGTCTAAGAGGCTCTCCTTTTCTGAATATCTGAATTTTCGATTTATTCGACATTGAATATTTGAACATCCAATATATCTGGTAGATCACTTGGTGAATAAGCTACTTTCTAGCCTAACTTCGTTCTCTGTCATCTTCCTATCAATACAACAATATGCTCATCCGTCTGTGTGTCACTTATCTTTTATGTCTGTCATTTTGTCTGTTAGAATTCCCCTCTAACCTGCTGATTAGTTGCCTATCCATGCCCATTGTCTGTTATCCCTCCCGGTGTATTTCTTCCATCCAGGCAGAATACAAAGCCAAACAACAATCTCCTAGACATTTATGGGACTCCTTCTTCCTGCTTGTCGTTCTTGGAACTCTCCCCCTCATACCTACGTAAGTATACCTCATTACGACTTATTCATGGCCGGATTACGCATTTACGCATACAGTTGTCAAGGTTTCTTGCTATTTTAGCCTTAACCTTTCTCAATAGCAGCTTTACCACGTCAACATATGATTTTCTGATTTCGCAGGAAGTCAGTTGGAGTTTGAAAGCTCAGCATTGATATCTCCAAGGAAACGTATAAGAATTGTAGTGGAATGTAGTACTCACGTGGCTATATGCAGGATAATAACACCATCTTATTTTGTATTTGTACGCGCTCGAAAGACGATTAAACTCAAGGTACTAGTGGAGAAGAAGAAAACTGAGCTGAAAGCGGAGCTGTGGGAGAAAAGCTGTGGGAGAAAATCCAGGAAGCTGTGGGAGAAAATCCAGGAAAGGGAAAATCCAGGAAAAAATCCAGGATTTGGAGCTGTGGGAGAAAATCCAGGAAAATCCTTTCCTGCTCAGTGGTGTTTGATTTTTTGGGTCTTCCTGGCTAAAATCCCACTGTGGGGTAGACCTAACCTTGAAAGTGCTGTATCTAAGGAGTCATTTACCTGCATTCCCATTAAATCCTTCGAATCTGACAATGTCAGGAAATTTCATGGCTCAAAAATAATGAAATTCGCAAAATGCAGACCGCTTGGCTCATGATAATTTTGGTACCGGGCGATTTTAACTTGTAATATGGGGACAGGCCCGTAAGAAGCTCAAATTCTTGCTTTTTTTTGTTAAAACTACATTTTTTCTCTATCTTCTGATCTCATTCTCATCTTTCCTCTCTAGGCCATATGTTTTTTCACTTTCAAAAATAGATGTACTCCTGCTCTGATGTGGAATAGCTGAGCAGATGTCAGAGCTACCACTAGATTCTCCAGCTGAAAACATTACTCTGTTTTTAATCTAGTCGCGTGACATTATTACCACCACTACACCATAAATAATTGTTGTTGCATGGCGCGGGAAAAGCAATCACCAGCATCCAGGAGTATTTCCCAGGAATTCGCAGGTATTTTCTCTGGAGGAGTCATCGTTGTATTCACAACTTGGCCAATCAAATGACGCTGGGATAACTTTCTTTTTGAAAAGAAGCCTATAATATTTCAATATTGTCAATATTCCTTTGGGGAGACCTGACCCCAGGCTGCTGTTGCTATTCGTGGTGATTTACTTAGATAAAAATTAAACCAATTAATATCATTTTTCTTTTGTTACTTCACATTTATTTATTATTTGGTGAAATGGCACAGCATCAGCGAATTGAATAGGGATTAAGTGGGTAATGTACACGTCCATAAATGCGGCTTACCCACTTACCCACCTACATATGGACAGAGGGCACGAGTGTCATCTATTATTATTATAACATTCCACAACATAAGCACAGCGCCGTCATACTGTAGAAGCCTATCAATACCGTGATATCGGCGTATCTTTCACGTACTCTACCTTAAATTTCACGCAATGGTAGAGAAAATAATGTATAACTGTTATCTTGGAAAACCTTACAATGAATGCGGCCCAAATGCAATGATTGGAGTAAATCTGAAGGGAGTGATTACTATACATATCAATGTAGAACATCTGTAGAATAAAAGAAGTATCGTATAATGAATGAGAATGTAGAGGATGAACAAAAAATTTAATGTATGTATGTATATGTACTCCGAAAAAAATTATAGTAGTAACAATAACCACCCTCGTTAGGGTATCTGTCAGCCCATTATGGTATCTGTAAGCTCCATGGCTGTTCCTAGAACTTAGAATAATCAAGAAATTAGGCCTATTCTCTTTTGTCCATACGGCGCGCTCCTATCAGGGGAGTAAGTCTAGCCCAGGATTGTTAGGGGTAGAGCATACCTGGCATCCGAAAATCCTGGGTTAAGATTTTCTATGCAAAGCTCTAATGCTCTTAGAAAGTGGTGTTCTCCCTAGCGATATTTACACCCAACAACTGACTGATAGGCTGCATGTATGGCTACCTAGAAACTTCCAGCATTAACTCTTTTGGGATCTTTTTAGTGTAAACTTGGCAATGGATCATGAAAACAAATATTTTTTTCTCAGTGCTTCACTTTCTGTTCCTACAATGAACAATAACTATACTGTGACAGAAGCCCCACTAAAAATGCTCCGTTACGTTCTTTTTAAGCGTTCTTTTTGCTCTTTGATGTGCACACCTTTGCGATTTATCAACCAAATAAATAAACAAATTTCCAAAATCGAAATTACCCCTTCCGAACATCCAGGTTTTTAACCGCGTGGGCTCCGAAACCGCGGACTAAATTTGATGCATGAGGTAAGACAAAGACCTAAGAATATTCCATGCAGTCTACTCTACTATGACACACGTGAGGAGCTATAATTGGTGGTAGGTTCTGGATGCGTGGGAACGCCTCGAATTAGCTGCTTCTTTCAATCAAACTTACCATTTTGTGAGTAAGAGTAAGGCTTATTGTGCTTCTGAGCGTTTCTATTTCGGAGCTTAAGTAGGTGCCCTTTCGACTGAAGGAATGCCAGGAACAGCAGAAAATCCTTCGTAACGCGGGATTGTGAGCTTACTGCATTAAGGTGAATTGCATCTATAAATGGAACCACTTCAGACAAGCCGCTACAAGCTGTGAGAATAGCTGTGGTGTTATGACAGCCGTCAAATAGAATTCCTTTGTTCGATTATAGGGTTTTTAATGCGAACCATGAGAAATTTGCTGCTTATTTTACTAAGATATAGACCCAGTAATTATATCAAGGGCAAAATCATTACTTATGGTGCGTGGGAATTGCTGACTCATTACAATGAGCCTGCAGAAATGGCATATAACTTAACTAACATATAACATAACTTATATAAGTGAACTTCAGTAAGAGCTATGAGCTCTACAGTACGGGCGGGAGCGGCATATCTATCTCCGAGCAAGAATGCTCCTGCTCTAAACTCTCTTGCTGCCTTCAAAAGATTTACCGTTACCAGTATAACTATCTATTAACAAATGAATGATGTAGTTTTAGCTCGTTATTACAGCATGTGATGAAATGTTCACACTAATCTCTACTCGTATGTATTGAGTACAATTCTTTTAAACGAGAAACTCTAACAACATCAAATATAAAAACCAAAAATTGAACAATTCCCTCATGAGCACAATTTTTCTTGGATAAAAAACTACTCGAAGTAGAGTATATATTGACGGTGCCCTAGAACTAATGAGTTACGGCTTTCAGGACCTTGTTCTTTCCATGAGAGGTAGAAGAGGCCAGATTCTCCAAAACAGCTCACATATACATATACATATGTTTTTGTCGATTCAAAACTTTGGGTTGACCCGCTCAGTCCCATAAACAGTCCTTCGAGAAAGCTCTCACAGGTCTAACCTGTCCCACTGCTACCCATTTGAATTTTTATCTCCAATCCTTTTTATCAACGCTGCTTTCTGTAGAATTCTGTAGAATTATTATTTCTGTAGAATTCGCGATTCTGCGGCCACTACGATATGAAAGCGCACGCGCAATCCGTCCATCTTTTCGACGTGGACGACATCAAATGGTGTTTTTTTTTTGCTCAAAATGTGGCCGGTGTTCCAAAAAAAAAAAGAAAAATGCTGCAGAACCTTCAGTCCTAGAATCCCCACCCTTTTCGCTCAATGTTATAGATGAAATCTTTCCCCCATGGGTTGATTTGACAGTCCATCTCTTGGACCCTGGTGTACTATCGAGATTACCCGTGGTAAACATGTTAACGTACCCAACCTTACCCTTTGGCTTGCACCCGCGAATATGTTTACCCATATGTGACGTTGCCTACACCCTGCTGCTACACATGGGTAGTACTGATTCTTCCAACGATGTATCCAGGCTCTGGGTAGCATAGCCTAATTATTCGCACTCTTGTGTGGGAGGAGAATTGCCGGTTAAGCCATCAATGATGGCAACAAGTCTCCATTTCGTCATCGGAAATGAAGAAATTTCACATATTTTCCAGAGTTTTTTCTTCTTCCGGTAGATCTTCATAAAAGCAATAAATAAACATACCTGTAGACAGAAAAAACACTACCTATAGACAGAAAAAACACAATTTCTATTTTGATTCCCCTCACCACAATTCACATGGTTGCCTGTTGACCATTTCCTTTTTTTTTCTGTTGCTCTTCCTGTTTTCACCTTCTTTCCTTGGTTGGAACGTTTGCCTGTTCTCCTTGATTAGGAATTCTTTGACTTGCTCTGACTTATTGCGTCACATTGTTCGGTTTAACTACTTCTGAACTTCTAACGTACTAAGCGGCTACCTACTCTCTGATTCTGCACCATAGACTCATGCTTACGTCACTATGCTGTTCCTATTTCACCATTTCACAGAAATTCTTAGTCCGATTCCGTGAAGCGGCTAAGCTAGAAAAGTGCAAACAGATGTTTCTCGATAAAATTATCCCATTAAGAGTGCTGCACTTGAACAGGTGTTACACATTTCCTTAAGGTGCTCATGTGGCACATTAGTGCGTAAAAGAATTCACTTAATCATTTCACACAGCAGCTGACTGAAGAACAAATGCAGTGAATTTCTATGGGGTGAAACCATTCAGCTCATATGTACAGGGTGGGCCAAAAATATGGTAACAAAGAAAAGGACAAATGGAAAAAGGTGTTTAAAGCAATTTGGAACGCTTTCATAGCGAATATGAGGTAAGAGAACATCCACAAATACCCTTAATCTATTAGAAATTAACCCCTGTAACATTTAATGAACTCTCAGGCCACGCCGCTCAGCTGGTTGGGCAAAATTTGAAATAAAACAACAAATAAAATAAATAGAATAAAACAAAATGAAACAAAATTCTCAGTTTTTTTTTGAAGTTCTTTTCTGGAGTTGAGATACCCAATTCCTATGACGTTTTGAGCAAGCATATACCTCGAGTATTGAGAAATCCTACTAATACGTTTCATTTATTTCTAGGTAACTGGGAAGTTTCTCGGCGCTTTCCCCAGTCCTGAACCACACGAAATCTGAGCTTTCTGACCCCGTCCAGGTAAAATTTCCAGAAAAGACCTCCCAATTAAGCATAATTTGAAGGCAGAACATACTTATTTGGAAGCAAAACACTAGATGTTACCTATTTTTCGCTTAGGCTGTACGTACATTGGTAAGATTTGATAAAGCTTATATACTCGATTTCATCCCCTGATCCTTCTGAAATACGTAGTTATTTCGATAGATACAATAGCGAGTATAACGAATATTTCTTGAAAACTAACGATATCTACGGGGAACTCCTGGTTCCTGAGAACTTCTGTGTACGTAATCAAACCAGGAAATAGTCAAAGGTTTCCCGAAAAGTTCATTTGTATCGGTTCGCGTTGATTTCATTATATTTATTTTGCTCTGCGAATTACATATGTTCTTCCCTCCTTCCTTCCATCCTGAAAACAATCAATGTTATAAGGCCATCTTGTACAAATTTCAGAATGTCTGCAAAAATTGAACAAAGATTTGGTTCTCTTCATTTTTTCCAGTTATCATTCTTCTGAAATAATGTCGCGGAAGTTTTTACCCAGAAGCCCTTCTGCCACAAATAAATTTTAGCGGAAATTCTGTCGAAAATCGAAGTGAAATGAAAGAAAGGAGAGCAAAACTTGAAATTTGCCATTACTGGCGTGAGATGTACACTAGGCAAATATACATTTTTAAAGAATAATAAATAATCACAGCTGAATAATAAGATGAGTAATAACATTCTAGTCTCGAGAGCCTGTATCAGTACACCAATCTTGTACCATTCGTCCAACGACACGCCCGCTCACATGTGGTAAAAAGAACTCTTTCAAGCTGAGAATTGATAGAAGAACCCAATTAGGAATGGCCAGTCTCGCGCAACAATAGCGTGTAGCTCCACCAACAGAACAAGCGCGGCAGGTCACATTGTTTTTGGCGGTGTAACTAGCAGCGTCGTTGGGCTCAAAGCTGATAATATATTCCTTTGTTTTTCAGTTCAAACCTGCATCTCCTTTAATTTTAGGCTTATTCTAGGTTTTCAGAAATTACGTAGGATCTAAATGGCCGTTGTTATGCGCTTTTTAATTGATGGATATTGTGGTGTCTGTTGTCATGTTATAGTAATCCTGACAATGAACACCACTGCAGCCACGGATGTTAAACCAGAAATCAGCTGATTTCAGCTTTAGAACGTAACAAACAACACTTTCGCTATTTCAGGTACCTGAACCAGCATCCGGAAAACACGTCCAAATATCCGAAGTTGAAAAACGTTGATGGAGCCACTGTCGACGTGTCGTGCAATAATCCAGGATTCGAAACTGTTGCTGCTAATTATCTGAAGGTTAGCCAGTAGTTAACCTTTAAAGAATCTGAAGTCTTTTTTTTCACTCTGAAGAACATTAACTATCTGAGGCAAAAGTTGTATCTTTTTCCACACACTGCTGCATCAGCTAGGCTGCTCCAAATCACTTCACAGCAATGCATTTTGTAGTGTGTATACGTCGAACCTGCTGCGACGTCACAGTTTCTCATACGTATTCTTGTCCATGTGAACCATTCCGCGACAACTTTCCCAACCAAGGGAATAACACACATGTGACGACACATCGTGCTAGGTCCAGTTACTGTATATAACTTCTTTAGGTATTTGATGACGTAATTAGTGCTGTGGAAGAGAAGCCTGGAGATGTGCAACCTGCCTGTGATCGACTAGTAGCTGTCGGCAAGATGCACCGGTCAAAGGTTAATAGATATTATTTATTTTTAGTCCCAGTTCCATGCTGAGGTCCGCTACTCGCTGCTCCGGAACTTCTGCATAAATTATATACGAACTCCACCATTAAAAGATTTCTGGTGTTATTTCCCAGTCTCCGTGCATTTGTAGCCACTAGTTCGCCAATGGTCCGAGGAAATGATTCTTTGACTACTTTTCCCTAGTGTAGTCTGGTGTCTCGTTGGAATTTATATCACGAGATGCACAGTCTCGCAGTGGCAGTGATGCATAATTCCTGCAAAATTTGTCTACTAACAGAAAATCGGCGGGTTGACGGAATATTGTCTCGCTCCAACCCACCCTAACCTTTACTTAAAATAGGTGGGCGACATAAGCATTTGGACATTGATACCTGCGGCTCAGTGGATGATCCATCTGCAGCATTGGATTTACCTGGACAGATATTGATGACCTTACACGAATCAGCAATGAACACATTAAATTAAGCATTAAAGGCGGTACCCACGATAATCTTCATGTCCGAAATTTTGAATTTTTTGGAGTCTAGACGATAGTCCCAGTAATTTTATGCAAGCTACACCTCCGAAGGCATCAGCGTTCCCAAGGTGTAACAAGTGGGACTCGTATCCGGGTATCCGCGGATGAGTTTTGGCGGTATACGAATTAGCTGTTTTCTTCCGCAGTCAGCCAGTTTTCCGGAGATAATATTTATTTTCCATGCTCATTTTGAGAACTTTCAAGTTGTGATGATTTGCTTTCCCCACTTACGCTCTTTCAATTGTTATTAGACCATATGTTGCTTCTTTTTTTGAGAACATTAAATTTCCGAATATGGTGTGAATTTCTGTTCATTGGGTCTTTACGCTCAACCATAAGTTTTGTTTTTTTTTGTTGAGGTATGTCTCTGTAGTGAACATTCTACTCAGCTGTTGTAGTATTGTGCTGTCGTGAAGCCTTATGTGGTTGTATCTTCGTAATCAGCGTGTAATGAGAGTTTCTTTGTTAGTAGTTTATTTAAAATCCAGCAAGCCTCCGGCGCATAGCGCCTTCCTCAGACCTTAATTTATACACAGTACAATATACTATGGAATTCACGTCAACGTAACAACTGTACATGTAAGACCAACGAATACAGAGGAGGAGAAGTAAGTGTATTACAGACTTATGCAGTATCTGCTCTTATACAAAGACATTAGTCATATAAGGTACTACTCCTGCTACTACCTCTGAGTTATCCAAGCAGTCATGTCAAGCTATTAGTTTTAGTGCCTTGACAAGCTCTTCCTTATTGTTGATCTCAGGCTGAGATACTGACGTCGTCACGAGTGTATGAAAACAGGTGCGATGAAGAGGGATGCAAATACTGTACCGATAAGAAGATCTGTCCCTTGCGTGGTACGGTGTATCTCATAAAGTGTAAAGCATGTGGACAACGATACATCGGAGAAAGTGGAAGACCATTAAGAAAGAAGCTGGATGAGCATCGTCGAGCACTCTGCCACCCACAAGCCTACCCCAAAAATAGTTTTTCCAGGCACCGCACGACGGTACACACCCGAGATTCTGCTCCAGAGTTTGAAGTTACTGTGTTACACCGTCATCTCGAGAACTCCCTCAATAGGAAGATCATGGAGGCTCGAGAGATCAAGCGGTATCAGCCTGAGATCAACAATAAGGAAGAGCTTGTCGAGGCACTAAAACTAATAGCTTGACACGACTGCTTGGATAACTCAGAGGTAGTAGCAGGAGTAGTACCTTATATGACTAATGTCTTTGTATAAGATCAGATACTGCATATGTCTGTAATACACTTACTTCTCCTCCGCTGCATTCATGCTCGGTTGGTCTTACATGTACAGTTGTTACGTTGACGTGAACTTCATTGCATATTGTACTTTGTATATATTAAGGTCTGAGGAAGGCGCTATGCGCCAAGAGCTTACTGGATTTTAAATAAACTACTAACAAAGAAGCTCTCATTACACGCTGATTACGAAGATTCTACTCACCTTTAAATTATTTTATTTCAGGTATCGGACATGCAAAACAGTGCTTTCCAAGATATGGAGGAACCGTTTCTAAATATGGTCAAAGAAGCGCTACAAGATCGCTTCAATGAAAAGGCCGAAGGGCTCTTCCGAAAATTCTTCCAATTTTGTTTGAAGTACTTATTAGAGGGTTTTAACGGTTAGGTCAATACGACATCAGTGTCATTCTTTTATTCATCTCGTGATATCTAACATCTTCAGTCATTTCCTTTCAAATACCATTTTTGTCATGTTTTCTCGCATGTTATAGTGTGACTAGCAAATAGAATTTCTGTCAAAGGGATAGTGATATACGTCCCTCCAAATCGGCTTTTCAATGGGAGAAGAGGTTTGCTCCTGTAAGTTTTGCTCTGTATCTAGGACTGCACATATTCCATGGTATGGCGTTATATTCTTGGACGACTTTGTCAAGGCCCTTCTTGTGGACATGAAATTGCTGAGTTTAGCTTCGTTTTTTCAAAGTACATTACACTCAAGGACCGGATCACTTTATGTTGTTCTCACTATACAACGCATTGTTCATAATTCTTGTATGCAAGCAGTTTGTCAATACAATAAAGGCTCAGAATTATGTCAGCGACATTAATATTAGTTTTGCATGTGGACATACACGCAAGCAGATGGCTTTTTTACGGTAATGTTCACTGCTGGCTAATCGCCTGATTCAATAAAATGTAAATGGCTTAGGTTTTTCATGCAGACAACGAGCTCGTATAATGATAAAGGAGGCCACACACGGTATAAGCTGCAGCGGATGTCTTAGTATAGCTAGGGTACGGCTTTCTGTATTAGACGGTTGCAGAACTGATTTCGGATTTTGAGCGTTGGTTAGAGTGGTTATAACTCAGCTCAGACGAAACCATATTAATTGCTAAGTTTTGTTTGCTACACGAAGTTGGTATGGTGGAGTACTTTATTCACTTCTACCTTACATTTCGACGAACCGTCTCCTTCAGAGGTCTGAGGGTGGCTCTAGTGATTTTTATTTGTGCTCTATACGACCAAATGTCTCACCTCACTTTGCCAGTTCTCAAAGTTGTCTAAGGCAAGGTACGATGCGAATACTCAAGATCGAGGTCGGACCCACAACGCGACGTCCCACTGTTCCTTTGCGGAAGTGTCCGCACTTGCAGCGAATGCGGAAATTACATTAAACGATTTATGTAGTAGTTGTTCGAATCTGCAAAGCTAGGCATCTTCCTTGTGCGCTATTTCCTCAACCACAGAAGGATTTGTCTCTCCGGAGCTTATCAAGTCGATGTATATTGAGCTTCAATGGTGGTGCTTCTTTTCCGCGCATAGCAGGTACGCGGTGCGTCCGCGCCGCTCGCGTTGGAATCGGCGCTGGTGTGGCAAATTGGGGTTTTCTTAGTAGTTTCTCCTCATATTTGATCTTAGCTACCAGGAAAACCAACTAACTATCAAAAACCTTCATGGTTTGTTGCTGCGGAGGGGATTCCATCGCGACCAGCGCCGTTGGGCGGCGCGCTTTTTGAGTCCGCGAAAAACGTATCGCCATCGACACTCACTGTAGATGTTTTGAACAGGGTGATCGTCAACGGAGATTCTTGCTTTAAGATGGAGACCCTAGTGCAAGGGTATGTGGTTGTCCGTAGGGCAGAGGCTCATCTAGTAAGATATACGCAAGGAATTTTCGATGTCTGTCTACTGGGTCCTCCTGAAAACGATGTGTGCGTACATGATGTCGAACAAAATCAGGGTGTCTTTCTTCTCAACCAGTGATGTAGAATTTTGTTTCCATTTCTAATTCATTACTGGTAATAGTACCACAAGGAATTAATATTGATGCCTTCCAAGTTCTGCCAAAATTCGAAACCGTGAATTATACTCCGAGAAAGGCTATAATCGAAATGGTGTGTCTTGTGTTATTTTGGCTTGTGGGATTAAATGGGCAAACTTGGAAAAGTCGTTAATTCTTCACCACTTCATCATCTGACTTTCCACATGGCATTCCCCACTATGAAAAAGCAACCTTTCATAACAATCTCCACTGAGCTTCAAGAGTTTTAGTGATCAATGGAAGAGCCTTGCTTGTCAACTTGTACCGAGACATCTGAGAGTGGTTCGGCAAATTATGTCCGCGAACCCCTGCTTTATTTATTTATTTATTTATTTATTTATTTATTTATTTATTTATTTATTTATTTGAAGGCGTAAGCAAAATCTCACGCGCTGGACAGTACATAGTTCATCATCGTGTGTAAAATATCACATAGGTAGTAAATACATGCAGAATACACAAATATTATACAATACAAGTATTGATGTAGGAAGCCAGTAGGCGAGTTTTGACTGTGGCCAATTTCTTGAGTGCAGTTGGCGACATGCGAAGAAGACTGAGAAATTTGTTAAGTTCTCCGTTAAGTTCTTTGCTTTCCAGAAGTTTTGAGAACAGAAAGCATGGTACATTCCAGGGCGCAAATCAGCATTTAAATTTCTCCAAGTTTTTGGAATTTTCTCCATTCAATACACCACCATTCAATCTTCTTTGAGAAGTATAAAGAAATGAACATTGCATGTACTAAATCTGATCCTGCGCTGACCCACAGAATAAACACACAAACGAAACTGGCGTAATTCCCTCAAATACCATGAGGCCTACGAGTCTCAGGCGTCAGCTGACATTCTCGGCCGACGTCAAGTACCTTGAACAAGTGTAAGTAATAACTAGTGCAAGACGAAAGCGAGCAACACGGACGCCATAATTTTCTGCCCCGTGTAGCCCGAATTAATCCATGAGGCAGCTGAGAGAATGTAGGAGTGCAGGAAAAAACATCTTAATAGAATTGCCAGCTCATTCTAAATGAGGGCATTGCCAGTTGTCTGGTGCGCTTCATGCTGAGGACTCGTCGATAGTTAGGATTCCCCGGCATTCTGATGAGCGCAAAGAAAGAGTTACCTCCTGAGTCTTCCTTTTTTAAACTTTCCCCCATGGCTTCCATTAAAGGTTTTTGTAGATTTGTAGATTCGACTACAGGAGCAGAATCATCCATTAGTAAATCCTTTTCATTTGTTGGTGCATTTCATCTGAGTTTTTCAAGAGTTTAATGCTGTTAAGCCACTTCTCCCGATGAGTTTCCTCCGCTAATCCGTTGCACCAACGAATTTTTCAAGAACGGACTCCTTGTCCATTTGTCAGGCCTAGAATTTGTGCAGAGTTCATGCGGCAAAAAATGAATACATTATTCCAGAGCAATATATAATACAAAGGCAAACGCTGCAGGGCAAATGGCTTCCACCACGATGGATGTAAAGTTGCAGACCCGGTAGGTATCGTACTTCTGTATCTCCTTATTTAGTTTCGTATTTTTGCAAGCTGTATAGTTCCTCGGAATTAAATGTTGGTTTTTTTTGTTGGTTGTTACTTTTTCGGATAGTAAATCTGTGAACATGCTTGTATTAAATATTTTTAAAACAAGATTAAATAAATTTAAAACAACAAGCATATTTCTCCAGTGGGGCAAGCTTTGTTGACGGAACCAAGTGGTTTCTTCCCCAGCGTTTGCGCCATTCGGTATCAGGGTTCTCTTCGCTGCTCCGTTGACGCCATTTAGCCCTGTAGTGCACTCCGAACGGGTCGGACTCCTATGCACTATAACTGCAGCTATAGCATGCTCGTTCGGGAGAAGCTCGTAGTGGATGAATCCTGCTGAGGGCCAAAAAATTACCAGCACATTTTTTGGGAGTGCAGAGATGGTTTGATCATTTTTTCGAAGCTCACTCGAGTCAAGCCACTTGAATGACCTACGCCTTTTGTCGTACATAACCCACTTTTCATCGACAGTCACAATAAACGGATCGTTGGCATATGTGTGAGTCAAAGATATACAGACTTTAAGACGTCGCAACTCTTGTGCTTCGTTCAGTTTATGCGGGATCCAACTATCCATCTTCTTCACTTTACCAAAATTCTTTAAATAGCGAGATACAGCTGAGCGGCCTCCCAGCCTTCTCTTGCTCCCTCTGCGCAGGAGAAGGCTCCTTCAGGACAGCGTTGTCAAGTAAAGATGGCCGATCTGCACGTGTCTCATCTTCCAAGGTCTCACCTCTTTTGGCAAATCTTGTGTACCAATGCGCCGCTGTCGTTTTGGAGAAGATGCCTTCTCTAAACGCTTGGTTGATGTTATGGACCGCCATCCTCGTTGATTTTCCTAATTTGATTTCGTAAAGCAAAACGCCCCCGATTACTTTACTGTCCATGATCTTGCTTTTCAGCCTGAAACACTGCAACGCTGTGATGTACAGCCGAACCAAAACTACCATAGATAGCAGATGTCGTACGCTAGCAAATCGTTTGAGAGGCGCTATCTGATGGCACAACCGCAGGTGGTAAATCTGCGTTAAACAATGAATTCTCATCAAGTCCCCCGGAACTTTTGTACGCGCCTAATATTATAACGCAGCCGTTGTTGGGTCACCAATGACATCATGACGAATCGCATGGTTTAACGATCCACCTTTTTATCAAAAGGACACAGGCACGAATGAGACACCCACAGCTTGAGTTATTCGCGGATGTCGAGCTGTGTAGATTTTGAACAAAAAGTGAGAGCAATTTCCTTTCTACTGCACAGCTTCTGATTACTTCCTCCGAGCTTCATGTTTTTTAGCGAAGCAGCAAATACATCACACAGAGAGCGAACTCTTTGGGATGACAACCACTGGTTGTACTCGATATGGCGTTTCTTTGCTTCTCTGACGGCCTTCAGACGCATCCGCTACGCTTCAGCTGAGTCGAGAAGGCTCCTGGGAAATTTCTTTCTTTGTCTTCATGGGAAAGAGCTCTTTCTTAGCGCACTTCTACCCCGTTATGGCAGTCTCGTCCAAACGTCCATCACACTTACGGAAATTGAGGTGGAGAATTACTGTCTCCTGGAACGGGAAATAGCACTCACCCATTTTTTACCGTCTCTCATATGTATAACTATTAAAGCACTTTACGTTAGTTATCTCACTTAATGTTAATGAAATGCTATATGTGAAATTCTACTGCATGGGTTCAAAAATAGCTGTGAATGACAAGAGCGAAGACGTGATAATGTGAGGAACACCTTTCATATCTCCCAGTTTTGGAGCTAAGAAGTGGACCATTCGCGTGACTCTATTGGTTCGTCCTTGGTTTTTTTTCTGTCTAAGCCGCACCTTTTTGCGACTACTTATGAAGGGCTCTCATGGGACTATCGTCGAAGGGTCACATGTTTGCTTCCTCATAATTTTTGCCTGACAGCCAGTTTTCAAATTTTGCTATTGCTGTGAATGACTTTCATCAAATATAGCATTTCACTGCATTTTTCTCATTTCAGAGAAAACCACCCTTCTACACCACTCCAGCTAAATAATTTCTGAATTCTCGTTGAGATCCAACACAACAGCAATTTTTCAATGAAAGAAATCATTCGCATCTGCCGGTGCTATGCACATCACGATGCTTCCCATTCAAAATGATTGATTCTAGAGAGTTCCGTGGAAGCCGTCGACGATCTGACTCCATAGTGCACTACGCACTTTAACCGCATTGTGATGCAAGCGGTAAGAAGTGACAGCCACACAACACATGGTCAGCACCGCTTGCCTCTTATTTCTGCTTCTTTCTGCGGAATGTGTTCGAGGATACCAATCAGCTAGCATTTCCTCGCTCAATGTGGACAGTGGCGGCTCTCAATTGCCTAGTATAACAGATTATTCTTGTAGTTTTGAAGTAATACACGCACGGGGAGTTCCTCAGGAATCTCTTTTCTTCCATTAGCTCACCGTAACTGCCATTACTGGCTCATGGCTCAATCAAACTCTCCAGAAACGGTTAATAATCTCTTCAATGGCCCTTTCCTTTTTTTGTTTCTCCTGATTTCCTCAATCTCAGCTCTCCATGCTCAGAAGACGTCAAATTCACCATGTGCGAAGAATGTTGGGAAAAAATTGATCAGAACATCTAAAAGTTTCTTTGAATCGTAGCATCGTGGTAGAAGGAGTACGATGGATTTCTTTGATTTTTTTTCACCAAGATAGTTGTTGATTCAATCATCAGCTCCAAAAATCAAATAATTCCGCCCTGGGATTTGTTAATAAAATTGTTAATGTGGTGGGAAGATTATATCTTTAAGACTAAGATCAAGCAATGAAGCCTATTTGCTTACATCCTCCTTTTGTTCATACATGGTCAAATAGGCTTATAAAATTTAAAATTAAATCCAAAAATTAGATTCGTCGGCGTGTTCGTCAATCCGGCAAGGAGAGTTTTTTTTTGCATCACTCAGAGACATGAGATTTACGGCAGGTTTTCTTTTATAGATAGCCCTTGTGAAATATCATCATCTTAAACAAGGAAAAATGACAAAGTTATTTTCCCTAACGTGGCATTAATTGCATGATCCCTTTTCTTTGATAATAATGAAGTTTTGGAGAGAAAACTGCTTTGATTTAATGGAAAGATTCTGTCTAATAGATTTTAACTGCAGTTAAGACTTCCTTGATGCTCCGATTTAATTAGAAAATCGGCAATATGCAGCAACGTTATCAAAATGGCAAATCTTTGAAAAGCGTAAGCGATTCAAATGCTGATAACCTGGAAGTTAATGAGATTTTGTTTTCCATAAGCGTAATATCCTAGTAACATATTTTTAGCTAAGATTGTGTACGCTAGAGGTATTCAGCAATAACGCTGCAGATTCATTTATTTCCATGACGCGCTATTTACTGGGAAAACGCAAATATTGTGGTCCATCGCGTACGAAATTGCTATCCGGCCACCCAGCTCAAGACCTTCTCCCACATATGCATAGGCTGAGCTCAACTTTCCGGCTGAAAAACTGCTTTGAAAGGCAATCCGAGCTTCTGAAAAAAGCAGCGCTCCGTGATGTGCGGGGTACTTCCCCATCTAATTTCCATATCTATGGATAAAAAACTTTCGTTTGGAAAAGCTGAGGACATTTATTGACTCTTAACTCTTTCTCTCTCCTTATGTGAGGATTAGATTGAATGAAGTGCAGCTACAGGCGCTGTCTTTGTCTCCAGTGGCTCGCCGCTTCCTTGTCGGCTTCTTGGTAGATAGCTATGTACGTCCCAGTTCGGCCCAAATACTAGGTTCTTTATGTGCTTCTCTAATTATAACTTCATTATTTCTTTACTATATTTTCATCTCACCACGCATCATTCTTCTGCGGTTACTATAGACACGCTGAAGATACGGTGTTTCGTAGAATCTTCGTGCACAGAGCGCTCCTGCCATTAATATTACTATGACCATTTCTTATTTCCTGGTCGGATATAATATCCATTTTATACATTTTACCCGTTTTTATGGCCAATTCTTGCAAGAGAATGGGAATTGCGTGAGAAATAATGTTCAGACGTGATCACTACACGAAATCACGCTCATGTGAATAGTTCCAAATATAGGGATGGGTCTTTTACGGTACATCTACCGTAGTCCTACAAAAATGACGTTGCGGTACAAAATTAGGAGTAAAGTTTGGGTCGAGATTTTTTCACTGAAGATTTTGCGGTAAGCTAAGTGGAAAAGTAAAAATCAATCTACCATCATTTGCTTTTTTTTTATTGCTATGTTATCTGTGGATAAGAAGCACCATTATCCAATTATCTATGAGTAATTATTAAATATAATTTACTATATAAACCCTCCAGATCTTCCTAGTACAACGCTGTCATCATTCCTCTTATTATCCTGATATCGCAGAGGTTATGTATCGCACAGTAGATCTATCTACATGTAGTACTTCCACGGCACCGACCAGGACTTGACAGCTCAGAGCTAAAGGTCATTGTCTTACCTGCCAAAGTTCTGGGATTCTGTGGGACCCCCCCCCCCCTCCTCCGACCTCCATGTTCACAATTTCTTTTCCAATTTCCGCCTGAATTGTTTGAAATAGGTTACAAAGGGATAGATAATCACCTCATAGCACCTTGTTATCATTTGCAGGTATGAGAAAAACTCAATCAAGCTCTTTCCACCATCAACCAACCCATTTTCATCCCCTACAGTAATCGCTTACGTTGCATTGATAGTAATTTTAGAAGCGCTTTCGTCTTCTCTGCAGGCTTCACCTCCTTTTCTCCTGTTTTCTGCCTTTCCGAATGTCCTCCTGAATGTCGGACCGCACGGTTTGGAGTTGTTTGCCATACTCTCGCCTCATACTTTCCGGGAAAGGTCTTCTCCAAGATAGGAAATCAGAATCATTTGAAGTGAAAAACATTTGGCCCCATTAAATAAATAGTGCTTAAAGGCAGTGTCCAGGCAAAAATTTCGATATTCTAAATCTGCTCTTACTCTACACGACGTGCTGATTGCAATTGTATTGGTTTCACCCACAGAAACTTCGAAATTTGTGATTTTTAGAAGAGCGAGAGTTACAATGTGGACGAGTTGTCCGGCGAAAAATCAAAAAGAGGTAGTGAGGCTCATCGAACTCTCGCATTTTGGACAAACCAGCTCATTATTGCCATAGAACATCCAGAGAGACGTTTACAATTCCCTTTTGTTCTTTGTTCGTTGGTATTTTTCATAACAACCTGCTATTTCCAAAATCCGGATCGGAATTCTGGCGCAGCATCGATTGGAATACTTGTCATACTTAGGGATACGTGTTCAACTAGTTAATACATGTTGGTGTGAGAGCCGTTCGCAGCATTAGAGAATGCAGAGGGACCAGAGTGTTAGGCAGTAAAGCATGTCTTGACAGTCTTATACACGACTTAATATGTCTTCACAAAATCCTCGAAGGGGCGGAGCGGGTACTGAATCGGATCTGGGTACTAATAGAGATGATTCTGCCTGGACACTGCCTTTAAAGGCGAGGGCCCACCTCACTTTCGTAATTGAGGTAATAGTAGATTTTGAATCTCCTCGACCTCGAAATTCCAGCTGTATACATAAAATGTTTCTAAACGGAATTTCATCAATAAACCTAACATGAAATAGTATTAAAAGGAGAATTAAGGAAAAAAGTAGGAAAGACAAAAAGAAGAAGCTCAACACCAGTTTCGTACTGTGCCCTTATATGGAAGTTGAGCAGAAAGCGTAGCCCTGTTTTCCGAGACGAGCCCCGTAACAGTTTGCTAACCCGAGTTGACGTATGAAGCAGTCAGTGGCGGGCGCAGAAAGTGGGCGGGAGGGGGGGGGGGGCGTTGGGAAAAAAAGTAGGGTCTCCGCCGTTTTGGGGACCCAGACGGAAAATAAAATTAATAATAACCTTAATTATAATAGTGAATAATTAACAAAAATATCAAAAATAACAATAAAAATGAACAAATAAAAATAAACTAATACAAGTTTTTTATATGTATTGTAAAGCAATTTCAAAAATTTGCCGACCCATTCTCGGGGGAGGGGGCGCTCCCACCTCGCTGTAGCATATATATATATATATGTACATACTGTTAAAGCTGTTAAAGACGGTATCGCATTAGTCGTTCTTTGAGATCATTGTATTGGCTACACTGACTAGTTTTGCTTTTGAGTACGTTTCAGGATCTGAAAAATGCCTGCAGCCTTCTTTATGAGTTTCTGAATAACTGTTTGGTGTAATAACGTGAGTTTTTCCTCCACGCCGTTGTGTAGCTTCATCTGACCCTTCACAAGCACGCTGTGCTAGGTACCATACTGTGCTCCTCCTATTCAACTATCCATCCAGCACCATCCGATACCCTCTGTGCCACGCATTGGCAATGCAAGAAACTATCACTGTAGCTTGGCGTAAGGGGAGAAATAAATAGATAATTTACACCTGAAATCTATTGTCCCAGCCATTTTAAACATGGTAGATATCTTGCAGATGTTAGTCGTGAGAGAGCAGAAAAATAGGGGTGTGCACTTTTGAGCCCGGCAAAGTTCAGTATGCAAAATTCAATAACGGCTGCCCATTTGAAGAGAAAAAAGGACGTTCAGGCAAAAAAGTGGGCTTAGCAAGATGAAGTCGGATCTAGTAGTTCCGTTTATGTATTTCTGACCCGGCTGTACCTCCCTGAAATTTCCATTGCGGAAACACTGTTTATTTTTGGTTGCTTTTTGCTTTTGCTTTTGGGACTTTCAAGAATTGTTGTTGACGTCGTTCTAATGCCACTTTCAGGAATCTCTGACACTCCTGATTTCCTATGCTGCCTGAATAATTTCTTCTTGAACACGCTGAAAAGTTCAAAACACAAATTTTCTATAGACGCGGCCACAGAAAAAAACTTCTGCAAACTCATATTGAGCTTGCAAGCTTGCAGGCGTATGCATATTCGCTCGTGCCATCTATACCACCCTTCTTACTATCGGTCGGATCCTGTGATGCGACGCGGTCGACGGGTCCACACCGTTGAAGCCCACTATGTACGGCTTTCTTTCTTTTTTTCCCCTAGATTCGAGATCTGGAGTATTTTTCACGAATTTGAGGGGAAACAAGCAACGGCAATGGAGACCACTTGGTATTTTAAGAACGAAGGTCCCTTAAGTTTGTTCAAAAATATGGGCAGAGTACGATTGAATGGGATTTCATCGTAAGCCTCGATTATTTGAGTCTAAGATCAGTTTCGGCAGAAGCCCCCTTCTCTCCAACTACCCTCTTCCATCCCTCTATTTGCGAGCATCAACCACAACGACTTAGCTACAGTCCGGTCCGGCAGCCACCACCCCCCGGCGCCCCGGTATTAATGAGCTATAAATCACTCGAGCTTGGGAGAAAGCGAAGAAAAATACAATTTTAGTCCATAGTAGACAGGGTAGATAAGCCTAACCCTATGCTTAAAGGCAGGGGTCCACCTCATTCCGTTGTTGGAGCTAAAGACATATCCTAGGCCTTCTGGTCATGTTGACCCCAGTAATGTACATCAACAGACTCAAAAGGGGCAAAAGCCCCATTTTTGGAGCGGTCGAAATGGCTACATTTTTGGAGCCCGGAGGCGGATCGCTCCAAAAATCCGATTGCTGTGCTGGCTGCCTGCCACGGCTGCCGCGATGGCCAACGGGTCTTGGCGTGTTCAATCGATAAAATCAACGGCTTCACACGTCAACTCGGCTCCTCAGCAGGCTTAGCATTCTGTTACAGACTCCGTCCAGGAAGACGTGTTCAAAGACCATTTTGAGACAATTTACCTATACCGCTGGATTCAGCGTGTGGAGGAGATGTAGAATCTGCCATTACCTTAACCACGAATGTGAGGTGGACCCCTGCCTTTAAGAATGGGTTTAAGGCTTAGGCTTAGGCTTCACAGGAGTGGCCCCACCCAACTCCCTTTTCACCTAAATTTCTAAGATAAACTACGATAAGTGTAAGTGTAAGTAATAGTGGACACTATTTGTATGCGCGCATAGCTCAGTGGGTTGAGCGAATGATCGACGTTGTGGTGGTCAGGGGATCGAATCCTGCCCTGTGCCCCCGTTTTGCAAATACATATAGTATGCTGCCTACGACTGCTGCAGTTATCTAACAAACTCCAACATAAAAAGTAGCCCGGATGGCTCAGTGGTTTGAGTGGCAGATTGCAATCTGTCCCTATCGCTGGTTCCACTCCGTTGGAGATCCAGAGTTAAGTATCGCAGTGTTTGGGGTTCACTGCTTGGAACGTCCCCCGTGATCTCCTTCGGGTAGTCCAGGAAGGCATCCGGCAACGTTTTGCATAAATTTCGAAGATAAACTACGATAAGTGTAAGTGTAAGTAATAGTAATAGTGTAAGTAATAGTGAAAAACCACTTTTTCAAAGTTGAGGGAAACCGGGAGAGAGTAACTCCGCCGTAAAGGACTGCTCCACGAAAGATAAATGACAGCGGTAGAACTACTTCGCAATGGATATGGAACAATTTATACGGATTTCAATTATTTCTGAGGATCCCGAATTGGATGAGCTTTATTATTCAGATGGAACTGAAGTACTGTGTCCATCTATAGAAGAATAACGGCCATTTTTGTATTCGCGAAGCAGTGTACTATAGCAGAAAATGGAAGAGTTGGCTTTGCTTATTGTGTATTCAGAAATCTTTCCCCATGAAAATCACAAAAATGAAAAAACGTGAAAGTTGTGAAAATGGTCCCCTGCTTTATAGATTTTGACCATTTTTTGCAGCGTTTCTGGAGTTTATGGAAGAGAACAAACTTCGAAAAGGATCATCTGACCGACTAAGGTGTAGCAGTAATACAGTCGAGTTGTAAAACGATCCCAGAACTATGCAAAATTTCGAAAATGAGACATTGATGGAATCGGCCACATAAGTAACTCAAGAAGAAGGTTCCTTGCAAAGCAACAAGTAGAAAAATTTGTTGTGCTATAAAGTGCAAAAAAGGAAAGCAAAGAGTTAACATATAGCTTCTCAATACCATGAAAAGAAATGTTTGCCCACCAAATCAGCTGGCAGCGACACTCTGCTGCCGCCACAACTCGATCGAACGACCCCACGCTGATCCTGCTGATCCAGGATCTTGGACATCCGACTAATTATATTGTAGAAATGGTTGAGTATTCCGCGCTACTTTCTTCGCCGAATTGTTAGGACTATTGCTAAGGTTCGAAAACGATCAGAATCTCAGACATGAAAATTTCCGTGGGTGCTGCCTTTAACATATCCACTGCACTCTGTCTACTATGGACTAAAATTGTATTTTTCTTCGCTTTCTCCCAAGCTCGAGTGATATATAGCTCATTAATTCCAGGGCGCCGGAGGGTGGCGGCGGCCGGCGCCCGAGGGCGCTCATTTGCAGTGGCTGCCGGTCCCGACTGTATGCGTCATTCCACCATGAGTTAGAAGACTTCAGTGGTGCAGGGATCGTCGTCGCAACGCATTATCTTTTTCTCGGTACTCTGATTGTCTGCGCTTCTGCACATCTCATTGCCATTACCATCCTCATTCTCGATCGATAATGTAGTGGTAGTGCGTCATGCGAGCTTGATTCGCTGGAGCCAACTTCGTGGTAAATCAGAACTTAAATAAGCCATTACAGGAATAACTGCTCTTGCTCCACCTTCCTTAAATGCTGTCGAGGACTAGTTCTCACCTGCTTCAAAAAGGGAGAGTGAGAAAGGGCTGAAATAAATATTTTTTCATCAAAAATACCTCATTCTGTGCAATTCAACGCTTCTCACTTCGCCGTGCAATTTATTATCAGAGTGTTTAAATGTGTTATAAGCGAACTTTACTGAGTACAAAGCAAGCTACAATACTTGTATTCAAAAAACTTCGTAGAATTTCTAGAATTTTCTTCCACATCGAAGCTAACGACAGACAACACCTTTTCACTGACAGGCAGCTCACTGTTGCGTTTTTTCCGCGGCTTAATCAGAGCCCAAGCCACTTCGTCAGCTGTTTCGAGGCAATTGCTACGTTTTTTATGCTGGCGAAGGAACTGGTACATATCTCCCGGAAGTTCATGAAATCAACGAGCAATTGAACGCGTCTTTCTGTTACTGCTCAGTCGGCAATATTTGGGCTTTCATCTAGGGTTACTAAAACATTCTTGACGGAATCATTTCTATAAGACAATATATTACTATCCATATTTATTTTTACCACTGCTATTATTACTATAATATTATTAGTACACATATCAGCACACATATGCATTGCATTTTTGCAGTAAGTATGTAGAAGGAAGACTCTAGACTTTTGACTTTTGGAAGTCGCTATTCCTTCTCCTTGCTATTAGTTAGTTGTGTCTATTTTTGTTTCTCAGATACATACTCAGCACCCTCCGTCAACTTTGTCGCAAGCCCTGGTACTTGAACGCTAAACCTCGCTAATTAAGACTTTATGAGTTAATCTTAGGATTAATTAAACAGAAGAAACTTTATGCATGGCTAGAAAAGAACTAAGAATGAGCCGAAATGGCCGAGGAGCTAGACGGCCATGACGCATCCATCGTTCTCGAATGTTTCTTTTTGCCGTCTAGCCTAAGATTTCCAAGATAACGCTGATATCGATGGGTTGTTTTCTCTCTTCTAGCCTACTAATTCCCTTTTCATCTGCCCTTTTTTACTCTCCTTTTTAAGTATGGCTCCCTATGACTGGCAAGAGAAATTATTCAACCAGTAAGGGAATTGTCTTAGGTCAATCCAGGCACCACTCATCGTTTACCTTATTCCTTCCTTTTTTTCTTCTCTTATCGCTGCAGAGAGCTTCCCTGATGAATCAATTAGGCTTATTGTTAGATTTAGAGGAAAGGATGTTCATTTAGTTAAAAGGCTACGATTCTAACGAGCAAGTCTTTAAAAAAAGTTGAAAGCTTTTCCATTTGCAATTTCCCTGACAACCTGACAACCACCAGGGGATGCAAATTACTGTCCCAGAGCGAAAAATATACTGCTGCAGCCCAGATTACCGTTTTAACTCAATTCCTTCGGCCGCTTAATTTCCTGCGACTCGCGGGTAATCTCCGCTTCCTCTCTAAATTCTTTCAGTTACCGTTTCTCTATAATTTTTCGCTTTGCACTTCAGACCCCAATAGAAGACGGAAATTAATTCCATCCTTCTCAGCCTGCAACGAATTGTTTATAGGTCTCCTTTTGTCTTTTATTACTTTTTTATTCTACAGACAATCCTCCACAAGGCGGAGGGAGCCAGGACATTTATTTATTGTCACCAGAATGAGAACTGCATCTTCGATACATATAATTCCCTGTGGTGCTTTGTATTCATGAAAAAGAGGATAGCATAGCAGCCGAATGTCGCCCGCCTGGTTCTTTGAAAGACCAAAATAATCTTTTCTATCTCTATTTAATTTAGGAATCTCTGGCTTTACTGCTATTGACACGGGCATTATTACGAGTACTCATTTTTAAAGATACATGTTTTCTGTGTTTTGACTTTGCTCACACTTCCAATTTCCTTTTCATTATACCTTTGTCTCTTTTATCAGATTCAACTGAGCTGTAGTCCATTGTAGAGCGTGAAAGATCTAGAAAGCCCTGAGCTAAGGCTAAGAAAAAATAGATTTGTAGGGCAAAAGCTGGAGGTTTCTGAAGTTTTTTTCTCAATTTTGTGGAAATCTCTCGAATTTTTTTTTCGTTCAGATTTTTCTTAGCCATCTGATACGATGACTCAGACATTTCTCAGATACTGAGGATAAGAAATGCTTTGACATCCATCAAAATTACTTTGTGCCCGTGAGAATAGTCCTATGTTAGTGATGCGCCTGTATCTACATAGTAGGGTTGTGCAAAACTCAATTTTTCACAGTGGTCCAAGCGTATTGGGCTCACTCTGCTCTGCGCTATATGTATGCTAAATCATAACAAACATAAATAAAACCGATGTTTCTGCTGGGAATCGTAGTATTTACTGTACTGTTTACACACCAGCACAGTAAATGTCTACTAGGCTGTCCAAAAATAAAGCCAGCAACAAAATATATAGTAGTATTTTGGAAGCTCATAACTGTACCACTTGAGAGAACGCATGTAGATACGGAGTCTTTAAATAATTACTTTATGACTTTGATTTCACTTTTACAGAAGAGCTCACAAATCTGCTAGTAATGCTGATCATAGCAGTTCTTATTCAAACAAACATCTCAAGTTTGGGCTGTTTGGGCTGATTCATGCACCCTGGAAAGTGCAGCTCAAAAAACGACCATTATTTTCGGGACAACCTAATAGCTTCCGTTAGAGGAGTGCAGCTGATCTCTTCACATCACCATCGAACAGCTCCATCAATTCTTCACTGAGATCTTTCCCAGAGGAGTATTTGGCACTTTTAGCGTCGGTCCATCCTCCATGCCCATTTGCTCTCAAGTCAATCGCTGCCGGAGGAGTTAGAGTACTGCGTAACCAGTTAGAGGACTTCTTAGATGGCTCTACATCACTCCAACTGAGGCTGAGTAAATCCAACATCCGAAGAAAAGCTTCAACGCTGAACATTCTGACACCTCTTGCAACTAGCAGTCTTTTCCCCCATTTTCCCTCCACTCTCTTCCCTTGCGGAGCAGAATATAACACCCTTCTCCATAGCAATACCACTCTATACATTAGGACTACGCTGTAATGGTGCCGACATTTAGGTCTTTCTTCTCCTCACAGCCTTGAAAACCATTACAAAACTCGTTTTACCTCCGCATTGCAATTTCAGAGTTCAGAGCTCTTTTCAGGATGACAGAAAGCGGAAAATGTGAGAGTAGACTGATTATGGAAGAAGATAAGACGGTAACACATGACAAGCTTATAACGTATGTGGATAAGCTGACATGGGTAATTCTTCTTCTTCCAGATTTTTTATCCTTTCTGTGACTTGCTGTCTATCGCTCTATTGACTCGAATAAAGACCCAAAAATCACTAAAAAGGCCACAAAAAGTCACGAATGACATCCAAGAGTCGTTAGAGTTGAATTAATGAAGAAAGCTAGTTCAGTTCCCTTATTTTAGAAGCTAAGCAAAAAGTTTTAAACGGATGCCAGCAAACTGATCCCAAATTGCTGGCATCTTTTTGCCGGTGTTCCGTGGAAAAAGATGAAGATCACTTGAAAACTGAGTCACTCGATTTTCTTTCTCTTTTTTTCGCCATAAAATTCATAAAACTACGTAAACATCTGCCGAACCTTGATATCCTTTATCTACCAATCCTGAATAGAATACTGTTCCAGATAATGCACATCATATGTATATGGTTCTCCCCGACTTCGCCCACATGGCGACGAGCAGTAAATTTTGCAGTCTGTTCTGCCTCGCTATCATTAGGTACATTACTTTATGACTTCTCGTTCCCTGTAATTTTTTGCTGTATTTTTAATAATTGATATTATTGTTTTTTGCCCTATTTACTATATAATAAAGGTTTTATTACTAGTCCTATTAATGCATTTTATCGCTCCTAATATTTTTCTTTTTCCAGGATTTTATGGAATGTGTTTTGAAATGTATATGATCTACAAGCGAGGGATCACTACTGACGTCACCACATCCACAACGCTTTGCGCGATCATTTGGACAGCTCAAGCTATTATTTCAGGGGTAAATGACGTCACAACCTTTGACGCGGCCAAATAACAATATTCTGCCTTGTTTTTTTAGGTTTTCATGATCCAGTGGCAGTTGTCCGGGAGGTTTTTCCAGTACCTCTGTGAAACAGTTGCGTATCAGAAGGGGAAGTATATCAAGAAATCACGTGATAAACTGAAAAGTGAGTTATTCAGATGTCAGAGTAGCTGTTGTCTCATTTACCTCGTTCTATGATTGGCTGAGAGAAAGCCACTCCCAACTGGTGAACAAAATCGACAGGTGCTGTCAATGTAGAAAGGACAACTAACACTTGTCATTCGAAACGGTTCGGAAAGAGAAACTTGAATTTGAAAAATTCTACCCCTGTGTCAAAAATTTCAACTTCACTGAAAAAATTTATTAAAAAAACGCGAAACTACAATAAAAACAAAGCAATAACGAGCTAGCACACAGAACCCCCGGCGACCGAGTAGCGAACAATCGATAACGATCGATCAATAGTTGTTAAACTATACATGAATGTACTATTGATCAAAGAGCATCGATACACGAGGCAAGGTCATTGAGATCCTCGAACTGATATTCGGAAATTAGCGGCTGTCCAACCGGTGCGAAAGCATTGCCTATCGTTGAGTACTGTAACGAGACATTTTAAGATACTGTATAATACAGTAATTCTTGTAGTGTGAAGCAGTCATCGCTAATTTGATTAGAGTTTACTTGTGTACGAGTTTTTTTTTATAATACTTCAATAATTTCGTTCCGCGTGGTGAATTTGCACTCGACTCGCGCGCAACCGCACTCCAACCGCTACGCAGCCGCTCGCCGCGGCAATATCGATTGGTCAGAGGTGTCCGTCAAAAACATACCTGTGTTGTGTAACGAGGAACTTCGGGAAGACGAACGGGTGCTTGAAGATCGCGTGGAAGCTTCACCTGGGTGGTAAACCGGGAACGGAACATCGGGTTTTCCTGTGCCGTGTTACACTGGTCAATGTCCGACGGGGCTTCTAAATATTCAAATTTAAAAGGACAAAGGCCGCTTCCTGACACAGCAAATAGACCACGCCCACCTTCAAGGAACGCTCTGTTCTGTGTGGGTACATGTTCCCTCTGTGGTGCTACATCTTCCCGTGGAGCGGCAACGACTTTATGGATGTCATACTTTGGCAATTGCTTAATTACTGGCTTTTCCGGAGCAGCATACGCTTTCAGTTGTCGGGTATATGCTGGGTAAAGATCGTTGGGAATCCCAACGTATTCAGAATCCTGAAAAGCTATAGATTCACTCTGTTTCAGCTAATTCTGGAGAAAAGATCCTTTTTAATCTACTAACCACAGTATTTCCAAGATACTTTGGTTCGTAGCTGTTCTGAATCTGCACCTCAACCTCATCATTATTGTACCTGTTGTACGTTGGAGCGGAAGGTTGCACAGGTTGTTGGAGGCCCTGTGTTAATACTTTCATAAATCACGAATTTTTGAGCAGTTACAAAGCAAAACAACTTATTAACACATCATTGGCAACTCACCTGATTTAGCTGACCCATCGGTGAGGCTGAAAACGGTGCGCTGGCATCAGCAGGTGGTAATTCCTGTTCGTAGTCTAAAAATGTTGACATTAAATAGCTTCATACTTTCTGAAGTTGCTGCAACTTCTGCATTTGTGAATTTGTACAAATATTCTACGGAAGTGGAGCACTGCGCCAGGAAGATGCCCCACGATCGAGATCTGCGATTGGACAATTCATCCGAGCGGCCAATTACAGAGCTCGGTTGATCATCCCTCCCTGTACAACGCTCCATCCTCGCATGTCACGTGAACAGGTTCTGCGGTCTCGAATATTTTTACCACTCTTTGCTATGAATATATGCCGATAGAGTTGGTAAACAACGTTTGAGAGGGGCTAATAGTGATTGGACCAATAGAGGGTAACCTAAAAGAACGCTCCTCTCCCCTGTGATCAGACCAATATTTCTAAAACTAGTTTTGCATTGAAAAAAGACCTGTAGATTTCGTGAATGAATCTTGCCCCATCTCACTTTCACTCATTTTAGGTGGAGGGGGGGGGGGAAGATCCATGAGCGCTCCTGAATAGATTCTAAGTTTCCGATTTATCCAGAGTGGATGCCTTCCCCGGACAGAATTTGATAGATTTCATAGCATTGTGTATTACAACTGTCCATCATTGGGTAATATCAGTCGACCTCACAAAATTGGCTCGTTTCGAAGGAAATTGAAATTTTTTTCGAAATTGGCAAAGCGCCCATGGACGCGGTCCAGCTACCGGCGACTCTTGAAATGCTCAGACTAAACTACGGAATGAATGAATAATATTACCATAGTTCTTGTCAACGGTGTATTGCATGCGTTTCTTTCGATCAAGCCGCTTCCATGCATAGTCGGAATATTCGGAAACTTCCTGTAAATAGTGCTGCCTGTACATTGTTATTTGGCTACTAGCGCATCTACCTACCGCAATCGCTTCCTCTTTGGCAAATTCGTGCCTTTGTGGATCTACTATGTGCTTGGGTGGTGGAAGCGTAGGATCGCTTGAGTACGTCACTGTCGGGAAGTTGGTGACGTATTGCTGGTGTTGATGCCCGGGATACTGCATCTGTGGAATGGCGGCCACCTGGAATTCTCCATAACGACTCCATTTAGATGTTTTTGTTGCTATTAATCATTTGCTAAGGAAGAATTGTAGGAAAATGGTAATGATAATTACGAACCTCAGGATTGTAAGGAGTGTAGAGGTCGGCAGATGGCGGTGGCACCGGAGGAGGTACTTGGTTCTCCACATTTGTTGGAGGGGTGGGAACAGTAGCTGGTGTTGGTGCATTTGAAAGCGGGGGGTGTTTCAAAGAGTAGCTGGCTCCGCAGTCACAGTACGACGACTCGATGAGAGCTGAATGAGCGTTTCGGTGATTGGCTGAACGATTTGTCTTCTGGTCACATTTCATTGGTTGGATCCGCCCACTCCCAATGGTTGCACATCCGTTTAAGCACAGGAATTATCCTCAAGCAAGAGTCTGGAGAAATTGCATGGTCTGTCACGAGACGAGGTGTTGGGATGGATAGTCTAACTCCCATGGGTGTGATTACCCATGACCTGCAGTTGGGTATAGACAGCGTCACGTATGGGTAAATATGCTAGTGGGTGCCAGAGCCTGGATGCTTCTCTGAACTCAGCCATCGTAAACGCGCCAACAACTTATCTAAATCTTCCCTTTTCCCGACAATCATCAACAAGTTTACCCATACCTGACGTTGCCAACGGCCAGCCCTAATCTCGGGTAATCACACCCACAGGTATGAGATCACCCATCGTTCCAAATGTGCACCCAGGGCATGGAAGCATCACTGCGATTAGCCAGGGTAAACGTGTTGAAGCGCCTGTTAACCACGGGTAAATTTGCGGGGCGCCAACACGTTTACTTTGGGTAATCTTCATGATGCATTCGACCCCGGGCCAAGTGACGGCTAAATTTGGGTAAGTTAGCACGTTTACAGCAGAAATAGCTATAAGGGGCCCTAGCAATAATGTCGCCTTTACCAAAACATCACCCATGTATGTTTGGAAGCAGCCAATCTCAGACAATTTCGGGGGCAAACCCCGTTCCAACCGCCGGCAAATCCCCGACGGAACGTTTGAACGAGGACCAATAGCGGACAAACAGCGGGCGGAACCACGCATGTTGCGGGCCAAACGCGCTGTCGGGCGAATCGCGGGATAAACGTAGAGTCATTCTGGCCAAAGCACCACCGTCGGGGTTCGGCCCGCTATGTGAAGAGTGTCGGGCATAGGCCCGCTTTTCACGGCCACTGACCGCCGGCAAATATCTCCAAAAAGCGGCCTGAACGACTACATATTTCGGCTCAATAAGGAAATGGCTCGGTCGGAATGGTTGGTTGGTGGTAGTACGCACGTGATAAAGGATGAAGGCAACACCGATCTGGAAGAGATCAGCGGCATGGATGGCCTAGTGGATAAAGCAGCGGACTCTCAGTCATTCATAAAGGACGGTCAGGTTGGTTCGAATCCCCTCAGTAATAGAAGAAGGCTAGCAATACGAAACCATAGATGGACCTTGCATACAGCCATCCTTTCGTATTTCTGATGTGAAATTGCGTATTTATGTTGTTTTTATGCTCCGGTGGATCACTGTGGATCCGCAATGGCGTCGAGCCCGGCACTCATCCGTCCGAGACTGTGCGCGAGGTGTGACCGATCGCCCGGGGTTGTCACAGTGCCGGCGTCCAATCGACAGGTAACTGTGGAGAATACTGCCTTGGGCGCTGGATTAAGAGCGGTAGCGCTTGGTGGTTCGCGGGCTCATGGCGGCCTGAACGCGGACGGTACTCGGGCGGATAGGAATGCAAGCCCCGTTTTCAGTGGCCCTTTAGCGGCCTGAACGCGGTCACTTCTCGGGCCAAAACACCCAAGCGCTCGCTCCGACCCTCGCCCCCCGCTCGTTCCGAACAAGATTTGCCCCCGGAATTGTCTGAGATGATAGGCGAGCAAAGGTCCCGCCCCCTCGTTCGCAAGCCTCACCCTCGAGACCCAGACGCAGCCCTGCTGCAGTTCAGACGCAGGTGAGACGCACGCGTTTGCGACTTCGCGGCGGCAGTGCAACATCTTCATTCAAGGGATCCACACCGCGTTGAGCGGTCTCCATGATAAATCTTCCGCAAATGAATGTATAGGTCTGACACGCGACTGACGCACGCGCCTAGCATAAACAGCCCTGAAAGCCCCGTTCAGACCGAAAATATGGTGTACTTACTGGCATTTCAGACTGACAGAGTACAGATTCCCGCTAAATTTTGGACTCCTCACATCGCTCGATAGTATATTCGATCGATACGCATCTTTCCTTCACGTTCTTCTCAAAATGCTGGGAGAGCCAACTTACGTTGTTCAATTATAGGTTTCGGCGCAAAATAATGATCCGCCATAGGAGGAACATGTTTCACTTGCTGAGCTTTGATCAACTCCATCTGAGCCTGCTGAGCAGCCTGCAAAAACCCCTAAGCAATAATCCTAGAACAAGCGCGCCTGCTCAGAGACTCACCTGCCCCACTTGTGGAACGCCAAAGTTTGCGGCGCCATAGCACATCTGGGCCGGTTGCCCCGCTGGTCCTTGTCCTTGCTCGGCCTTCGGCTTCGTTTCGGTCGGGTAGTAGAAGCTGGTGATCAAGCGATAAGTGTTCATCACGACGTCGTGAGTCCAATAGGAATGATCACAAACCACCTTGCAGGAGTTTTATATAGCCTGATTAGGTGTTTTTGTTATTGAAAAGGCTGTTGAATTCGCCTATTTTCTACTTGTCATTGCCATTTTAAAAGTCGTCAGAAAAGGGACTGGTGAACGGGTTTACAGCACTCCTAAGGATCATCCGTGGATTTACTGCATTCATGGAATAAAACAATCGAAATTTTTGCTATTTACTCAAAAAGGGCATCACTTCCAATGAATTTAGCACCCTGTGAGAAGTTTCAACTGCACAACACCAGTATAATTCTCCCCCATAGGTGTTTCTAGACCATGTTACCATTTCATCTGTCGAAGTCAGTTTCTAGACTCCAACTCTGGCCACCCAAGAGTGCCGTATAGCTCAGTACTCGTGACCCTCTCGTACGCCCCGCATCATCCACATCTTCGCCCTCTGATCGTCTGCGCATCCACACATCACACAAAGATACCATAATTTTTGTTCCCAGTAGATATTTTATGTGGACGCATGCGAGCGGGTCCGGACCTTTGAAGTCTCCATAAATGACATCCATTAAGCATACTACCAATGACGGATATAGAAAGTGGGCGGGAGGGGAGCGTGGGAAAAAAGTGGGGCCCCATCGCAGTGGAGATCCGAACGGAAAATAAAAATGAAAAAATATCAATTTAAATATGAAATAATTAATAATAAGTATTCAAAAATAATAGTAAGAACAAACAGTCAGAAATGGACCAATACAAGATTCTTATTTATTTTATAAAGTAATTTCGAAAATTCGGCGATCCATTCTCGAGGAAGGCGCACCCCTCCAGCTTTACCCCCCCCCCATCACCCCTGTGTCCGCCATTGCATACTGCATAAGTGATCCACTGTAAACGCCTGGCTACACAACATACAGTTCGTTCTCGAAAAGATAGACGGATTCCGTCACTGCAGAAACGCGGTGGGACCTGCATGCAGAGAGAGCATGCTCTAAGTGAGAGGGTCGACGGGCGCGACGCTATGAAATCGTACGCGCATTCCGTCCATCTTCTTGGGAAAAACTGTACTAACTGAGATTTACTGATAGAAAAATTTTGAAAATTTGAATGATCGCCCCACGAGCACTTCTACAAGGGCAATTTATACTGTGTGCGTGCGACCGACGCGCGTGCGACTATATGATGAAGAATAGGGCCTAGTCGCATCGCAGTCGCAGCTCAGACGCACGCCTTTACGGCCTCGCGGCGGCCGTGCGTTCTTTTCATTGAGGATGTACATGCCGTGTTGATCGGTCTTCATGGAAAATCCCTTGCAAATGGATGCGTGCGACTGATGCACGAGTGACGCACGCAGCTAGTATAAATCAGAGTCATTTTATAGCTACATGTTACTGATGAAAACTAGAATAATATCTACATAGACCTCTTTCCTGAGCTTCTTTTTTTTTGCAGGATCTCTAGTGCGATTCCACGTAATCAATGTGTTTATGGTTTGCGTAATTGCGCTGCATACATTTGGCAGGAGGTTACTGAAACTTGACGATCAACCACGACTTTTCTATGTAGGTCCATTCTCGCTCTGAAACATCATTTCAAGAATGCTCCACTGCCAAAATTCTGACCGATGGCCAACATTTACGAGAAGGCCTGTTTCAGGTCTACAGTCCAAGGTGGCTCCGCCCACTGCATTCACTCTCCACACTACATCTATTTCTATGCTGGAATGTCGTGATATTCATTTTCAACATGTTCGTCAATGGTGCCTATCTTGAATTGCAGTACTTCAACAGTACGCTGTCCGAGGTATGGTAGTCAGGACAACTGTCACAATTACGAATGTCATGCTAGTGTTGCAGATCGACGAAAGGGAAGAGGAGAGGTTGAAGGAACGTCTACTGCAATCAATTGCAGCTCATCGTAAGATCACTAGAACAATTCGAGGACTGGACAAATTGTACAGGGTATGGATTTGTGATAGATGTACAATGCTTTTCTCAAGTGAAGCGCACGTATTCGGGCTGTCGCTGGCTGTTCGGTGTGGTAAAAAGGTATTTTCGTG
The DNA here is from genome assembly GCA_037903475.1 of Ancylostoma caninum. Taxonomy (NCBI): domain Eukaryota; kingdom Metazoa; phylum Nematoda; class Chromadorea; order Rhabditida; family Ancylostomatidae; genus Ancylostoma; species Ancylostoma caninum. The sequence goes on from JBAJFG010000239.1 coordinate 79,694, forward strand.
CGATCCTCGCTCAAAGCCTGAGTTTCACCTCAGAATCGACCTGTAGATTTTTACATGGAAAGAGATTCCTCCTGAAACGCTGATCACAATGGTATACATGTTTTCTTATAAAATTACGAGAGGCCCGTTTTTGAGACCGTTTTTTGTGGAGAAATGGGGATGTCTATTGCGACATCTGCCACAAGAAGGCAAAACGTGACAGCGATCGATATCACCAGCGGTTCATTGCGTGGTCTGCCACAAGGCTGTGTGGGCCAGTGATATCGATCGTGGATGTCACGAGCTGCACACTGAGAAATCTGACCCGAGGCTGTGTTGCTGGTAATGGCGATTACTCGTACTTTGCGCCTTCTTGTGACAGATGTCACGATGAGCATGCCGAATTCTCCACAAAACAAGGTGCTCAAAAAGGGGCTTCCCGGCAGTTCTATGAAGGGTAATGCCTACCATTTTGATCAGCGTCTCATGGAAATTCTTATGATATGAAAACCTTAAAACTGAATCTGAGGCGCGGCAATGCTTCAACGCAGGGCAAGAGTGAGGAAGAAGATGATCAGTGATGAACCATCAGAGTATTATCTGTTGTAAGCTATAGCTTACGCATCACTTCTGCGCCATGTCTCTGTCGCATGACTGACGCACGCACGCATATAGTTTTGTTTTCAGGTCTATGCATTCTCTATGATCGCCACAATGATTCCGTCAATACTGATGACTGTCATAATGCTTGCCGATCGGATCAAATCCTTTGATGACATCGTCATCATGGGTATACACATTTACATTCTTAAAGGTTCTCTAGTAGTCGCTTCTACCGTGTCGTGAGCTAGATCTGTATTTTATAGAAGAAGTCTGCGTTTATACTTCACCGCGAGGCGACAGTGCCACGGCGACATGCGCGATGCGACGGGTAGCGAAGCTGAGTGGGTTGTGAGCAGAAATGGCTGGGAGAACATGTAAACAAGAGCAAATTCTATCTCAAAACATCGATGGTCGTCGCATAGCATCTGATAGCAGGCGCGATTTTAATCCGGCACATCGCATTTTGGGAGAAAGAAAGTATAAACAGCACGCGATAGGCACCCTTTACGTCGCGTCGCGAGAAAAACCGACAGTCCCCAAAAAGCGCCAACGAATTTCCAGCGGCCTCTGGACAGTTTGCAGATCGATAATCGCACCACGATGAAGTATAAACACAGCGAAAAGCGAGCAGTAGTCGAGCTAAACTGTCCGTTTCAGGTCTGCCAGCTTTTCTTGTTGTTTTATATGGCTTTCTTGGATTGACGGTCTCACCCGCTAGGCTCTACGATGAGGTAACACATTCCAACCGATGAGCGAGAACTGTTCCCCATCCCCTAGAAGACTGAGTCCTGCAAGCAAACAAATGATTTGGAGGCGACAGAGAGCGATTCGGTGTACAATTGGGACTGAGCATGCTCGATAGACGACAAAATCCTAGGTTTTAAGTGCAATGAAGAGTATGCGGAACAGTTCTCGTGCAACAACCACCAGGTAAACCTAAAAAAACTTGGTCTGTTTTTTTTTTCAGGCATACAAGTCGAAGACGTATCTTTGTCTAAATTCCGCAGTTTGGCATCCATACCGGCCTGAAGTGAGTTACCGGATGTTTCCTGAGAAAAAAAACCCAAAATAATAATTAATATTCTCTTTTCTTCAGGTGTATCAAATAGCACTAGCACTGTCCAATCACCTTGAACAACCAAATATGGGCGTTACTATCTGGGGCTTTGCCGTGATGACGAAACCATTGATCCTTGCGGTAATGTCAAAATTTGGCTGTGGGCGGGATTGCATGCTGCGGCGCGGTTTGCATGGCTCCGCCCACAGCCATTGCGTTGATAACCGTGCTGTTTTTACTCGCAGTGAATTTTAGACGTTCTCGGTAATGGCGATGATGTTGTCGTTGGTGATGGAACTGGTGCCAACAAAGGATCAATCAATGATTCTCGCGAATTCTACCATTCCAATTTAGTCGAGGATTAAGAAAAAAAGTGTAGTGTGAATGTATGACACAGGTTCAGAACGGGACCAATTAAAGGTTGATGTTATAATAATAGACTGGATCGTTACAGTCAGCAAAAAAATAATTCAAAAGTAAAGCAAAGTGATAAGAACTGTGGAATCTAGTTTTTCTTTCAACTTTTCATTTCACAATTACTCTATCCACCTAATAATTGCTCTCTGGCTTTGTAAGTTGAGCTCTGATAGCTTCAGGGAGCGTCAATCACGACTGCATCCCTCCGCCGGCCTTCCGCGCCGCGTAAGTGGGGCGGCGCGTCGGTATGACAGGGGGATGCGATCGTGATTGACGCTCCCTGTATGTACAGTTATTACTATGTCTATTATTGAGTAGAAGATACACACTGCGGGGAGTGTAGCACTCTCCTTCACCGTCCCTTGCGCGGCAGTGATTTTGATGTCTATTGATTGGTTGTCGCTGTCACAACAATGCTAGTGACCGACCGCCCACAGTGTATAGGTGTACGGAATTCGTATTAGATGCGTGCCTCTGTACGAAAAAGGATACAGCCCAGTCGCACCTCTGAGCAAAGACGCACGCGTTTGCGACGTCATGGGTGCGGTATCTTAATTCAGGGTGTGTATGTTCCGTTGACCGGTCTCCATGAAAAATCCTCCGAAAATGAATGCGTGCTTTTGATGTGCGGCTGTCGCACTCATCTTGTATAAACTGCCCTATAAATCCCCCTACTAGGATCCCTATTGGTGGGGCTGTACTTCAGGAAGGACACAGCTGCAGCTTTAGACGGATGGCAGCTATACCTCTGTGATTGCTTCCATACCGCTTGGAGTAAAAACGGTTCTCGTTATTTACCCCAAGAATGATAGCAGCAACTGAGTCACAGCCTGCCTCATCTGCCGTGGAGGAAGCCCATACTAGATGCCTGCGTGCGTCAGACGTGCGACTAGATGATAATGGATAAGCAGCAGCGCTATTTGGATGCAGTTCATGGTGATAGCTCAGAATTCTTATCCTTTTTGTTGGAACCTCACTGACTAGTCTTCATGAAATGGGCGTAATTCGCGACGATACCAGCGCGTTTGAGAGTAAACGTAGTAATAATTGTACACGTTTAACCCTTGTTATTATATAAAACACGTGAACCTTAAAGGAAAAATTTAGTGAGACTGTGAGAAGAAGTCTATTCTAGCCAGTACTGAGTTTACGCTCGTTTATTACTGTTATTTCCTTCATTCGCCGTGTACCTTCTAATTTTCTCTCGATCCATTATCTTCAATAAAGATGAATAAAAGACTTTGAATAGAGTCATCCTCAACGATTCGACGCCCATCTCAAGGTTCGAGGACAGTTGAAAAGGAAGTTCTCTGAATCCAGGAAAGGTCTGGTATTCACAGCTACTCGGCAATTGACACCAAATGTGTCTACACATGTGGATTTGGGCAGAGCATCTGGATTCATGAAATATTTATTTAAATTATTAGCACACTCAAAATCAGAATTAGCAGCTCATTCTGACTTGAAAAATTCTCGGTTTATATCAGGATGGGATTTATGGACATTCAGGATCAACATCTGCAAGCAGCAGATATGTTTTACAGTGTGTTTTTCCGGGAGTAAAATCGCGCGCGATCTGATCCATTCCAATAGATCAAATTCTCAGTCGAAAGACCACGTGAAAGCGGATTTTCCAGCAATTCGCACGTAGCCTTTGTACTGGGTCCGCAATTGCACCGATTTTACTCCCGGAAAAACACCCTGTATTTTCCAGTGGCTATGCGTATACTTTTTTTTTATTAGTTTGATTCATAAGTTCTATCCCTATATGTTTGTCGCGTTGTATCATGTAATCAAAAAATCAATTGCTGCCCTAATCTGGATCATGAGGAAGTAGTGTATACGCGCTACTGGAGGAATAGTCATTCGTCCTGAATTTCATCATGGTAAGCGAGAACCTTGTACCGACTGAAACCCATCTGCAGCAGTGCATAAGGTTCCGATGTGTTGCGAATGTTGAGGAACCCGAAGCTTACCAACGTATGTGCACTAAGAATGCTGAGGACATCACATTTTTGAAACTGTGACGCCAAGTCCTATCGCGGAGATAATGTGCCTCAAAAGAAAGATTCGAAAGATCCATTCGAGTTGGATTTGGAGCATGTAAACAGCATGTAAACTGCAAAGAATTGGTTTTGTCAATCTGCTGGGTCAAAGTGTTTCAATAATTTTACCCAGGTGGGCAAGGATGGGAGGGTCAAGTGCACCTTTCAACTCCTGAACAAACTCGAAGGTCTTTTGATTCAGGTAGTCTATCAAGTGAATACGAATCCATGGAGTGTCAGCTACTGCTGATTATGGGTAGGTGTAAGGTTACCACCGGAATAGCAGCGCTTAATCGGAAAAACCAGGCCAATACGAAAACAAACTGCTCCTGCATGTCTTGTGCAGCGTTCAAGGAGTTGAGACTGATGTATGTATGAAACTGGCATACTCCCCTCAGTACTGGTACTGTAGTGACTCCTAAAAACAAATACATAGAGAACTCCTCGGTCACAGTGGTAACAAATACTTGCTCAGCAAGTGAAATGAATGAATTTTCTAACAGTATACACACATCTCCGGGCACATCCTCAGTCCGAGGTCTAAAGGTGGCACAGTATCTTGACTTCCGGACCACCGGCAACTTTGATGAGACCACTGGATTTTGTGTAGGGATCACATTTGCATTTACATTTATTTGGTTATCAATACTCTACAATATGCGCCACCTCGATAAATCAATCCATTCCTTTTTTCATGACTCTCGCTGTGCATTGCCAGTTACATGTTCCGGGTAGTGTTTGCAAATCATCACGCCAACGTGTCTTCGGTCAGCTATCTGATTGTTTTGATGGTGGGCGTCATTCCATAAGCTTCATTTCACATCTGTTGATCTGGCAAGATCCCAACCATAAGCCCATTTCCTTTCAACTGCACTAGCCATCAAGTCTTTGATCTTAGTGACTACACGCAACCGTGCATTCGTTTTCTTATCCAGAAGTCGTATTCCAATCATGAGAGAGACTACAGTTGTATGTATTAAGTGTTTATTGGTTACAGATAATATCCTTCTCAGTTCAGACTGCAAAGGGTCCCCTGATTTGGATACAGTCGCTGACGACCATACAAATGGAAGTTGATATCCTTTTCACTTCACATCGAAGGTTTCCATGACTTGGACCGAGTCTACTGGTGGGATACGACGTTGACGATCCTGACGATAAGACCAATCAGGATCTGAGCATCCAGGGGATTCTATGCAAAAGATGTGGGCGGAGTTGCTCTAGAAGGACAGCAGGATACATATCTATACAAGTCCTACCTAGCCTGAGGGGGTGTGGATAATGATGAGGCGAAAAGATGGATTATGTTTCTGTTAACAAAATAAACTCTCTCATGCTGCCCTTTCTTAGAATATGGTGTAGTGAAACAAGTAGAACATACAGCAGACGTCAATGGCGGTGGCCCATCCGCGGCCTCCAGAAGGACGCAGCGTGACGCGACGCGCGCTTCGGGATCGGTCTCATCTGCCGCCGGAATGCTATTTCTAGGAGCTTTTCTTTCGATTTGATCAAAAATCCGCTAGAAATAGCGTAACATCTGCAGCAAACATCTATTAGTGCTCGCGCGGGGCGGTTGCGCCGCGTCTTTCTCGAGGTCGCGGACGAGCCACCCCATTGACTTTCACTGTATGTTCAGTGTAGTTATTATGTTGATACAAAAGAAATGGCGCTTCTTCGTGTTGACTCTATTTTCTTTCACAACTTCAATGAACGAGAACGTCCGCAAGGCATAAAGTTCCTTGAATTAGCAGGAAGCGCTGCTTATCGTATGAGCAAGTCCTGACGACGTATGTCAATATCTCGTGAACTGCTAAGCCAAGAATAACGAGAATCTCGTCTTCATATCATCGTGCTTGGCGACATTTTCTCTTCTAGAGTAAGAGCTTCTGGAGCTGAGAAAAGCGGTGGAAATACGACAATTTTCCTGAAGAAGACGATGACTACTTAAACTTCCCCTAGTTAAATTATCAAGATTCAAGCCAATTCGAAAGCTAATTCAGACCAAAATTTGGTGTGTGTGTGTGTGTGTGTGTGTGTGTGTGTGTGTGTGTGTGTGTGTGTGTGTGTGTGTGTGTGTGTGTGTGTGTGTGTGTGTGTAAGGCTATACCGCCGAGTTCCCTACCCCGGGCTTAGGAAACGAGCGAGTTGTTAGACGGCGGTGCCTTAACCAGATGTACGATCAGCCCAAAAGTGTGCGTGTACCCGGTTCGAAACTAGGCCCCTCCACTCAGATAGCGGGGTCAGACGAGGATAGGAGTCAGAGAACGAGATGTGACTCCTTCGACGTGAGGAGAATCGAACTTAAGTGCCGAAAGAAGGATAGTTCAGGGATTTGTCAAGCAAAACTCAACCACCAGCACGGTCGACTGGGCACGATGGACAGGGATTCATTTTAATTTGTCCGTGCCTTTAGTTCTTAAGAAGGCGACTGGAGAAGTTATTTATTCCGGGAAATAGAATAATCAGGAAAATCGGTTCAGCCAACGTTAGATAACGACAAGACAACACCGGAAAAGAGAAGTACATGCTGAGAAAATAACCAGGAGGATTCCAGGAGAGAAAAAAGGAAGCAACACCTTAAAGGAAATATCATTTGGATGGAGATGAGGAGAAAGGAGCAAAAAAAAGGAGAGGGAGAAAGGAGAGGACCGTAGCGGGCCAGGGGCTCATGTAACTGATCGAGACGTCATCATTGTTGAAGGGGGTGGTGTTTCTGTCGCAGGTACGAAATGGTTGGGTAGTTGATCGATGAGAGTGTCCGATGGTATATTAGTTTGGCGGGTTCTTGTGGTTGTCGATTGGTGGAGTGGGTTAGGGAATCGTATAGGTGTTCTTGTTGTTGAAATCATTCGTGTTGGAGTAGATGGGGTGTATAGAAATTTCTTCGGAGGTGCTGGTCTGTTCCAAACACGCTCATAAGGAGGGAATGTAGGAGGGATTAGTCGAGGGGTAGGTCGTCGAGAGGTGGTTGAGGAGATTCGTTGCGACGATAGATCGTAAAACTGTGGTTGTCATAATCACGGTCCAAATGGACAGTATCGGGATAGTCAGGGCGCGGTGGAGTCGCCGTCGGTTGTAGTAGTGGCGTCATTGGTTTGATCGTCTTGATTACCTCTGGTGCAAGAAGTGAGGTCGGGAGGCGCGGAATTCCTATCCATACTTGTTCTAAAGCAAAGATAGCTGTGGCTTCAGGAGTAGTGAAGTCGATTAGCGGCATCCCCGGGTAGTGCATTTGGAAGTCGCACCGGTATTTGAGGTGTACTCTCAAGGAGTGAAACTTGACGTGCGGGCATTTATGGCACTCGAAGAGGTATTGATTCGCGGTTAGATCTTGACGTATTCTTCCTCCTTCTGAATTGTCGATGATCTTACCGGAGGCGCCGTCAAAGACCACTGTCGCAATACTAAGGATCCCTCCAGTCCACGTTCGTAGATCTTCATCCGAAATCCGTTGCAAACATTGTCCAGATAGAAGCTCGAGAAGGGTGCTGAGTCGGAAGAAGAATGCATAGTCTTTCATTGTCTTAATTTCGGCTGGCATTACAGCGAGGAAGTTCGGCGATGGCTTCAATACGTCTGGCTGGGCTTTATATGGGTATTCTCCTTCCTCATCGATCTTCCGATAGCGGTGACGGATGAGGGAGCGATTGATACGGAGGAGGATTGCAAGGAGGTCCATCTATAAATATATAAATGAGTATATAAGAGAAGCTTGTTAAAAAACAGGGAATGCGCTCTTTTCAGGCGTCGCAATAAATGATCTAGTGAGTTACTTGGGAGAGAGGCGAGCGCCCACCTGGCCAGGTTTTGAAGACTCGCTCGAAAACACTAATTGCTAAAATCTAGTACCCGTTGGAGATTTCCTCCTGGTCGTTTCGGCACTCCCCCCAAAATTTGAATACTTCCCATTCAAAATTGGCCTCAAAAGAAATCTCTCCCGAGCGATGAGGGGGAGGGGAACGACCCAGCGCAGGGCAAGTTTTACGGTCAATCTGCAAAAAATAAAAGGATGAAGAATGACGAGATGGACTTGAAAATGGATGGCCTCGAATGAAAATCGCTCGTAAAGACTTTGTGAAAAATTTGCGCTAACTGTGGCTTCCATGAAGAGGTATTATAACAAAATGGAAACTTGGATGTGAGGTGTTATTGGGGAAGCCGAGATCTAAATTATTTCGGAAGCTCTATGAGGAAGGCTGGACCTCTATGTAAGGGTGACTATTGCCAGAACTTTCATGTAAGGTATAACTGGAAACGCCGGAACCTCCATGTAAGGCTATACCGCCGGGTTCCCTACCCCGGGCTTAGGAAACGAGCGAGTTGTTAGACGGCGGTGCCTTAACCAGATGTACGATCAGCCCAAAAGTGTGCGTGTACCCGGTACTCGAAACTAGGCCCGCCACTCAGATAGCGGGGTCAGACGAGGATAGATGTCAGAGAACGAGATGTGACTCCTTCGACGTGAGGAGAGTCGAACTTAAGTGCCGAAAGAAGGATAGTTCAGGGATTTGTCAAGCAAAACTCAACCACCAGCACGGTCGACTGGGCACGATGGACAGGGATTCATTTTAATTTGTCCGTGCGTTTGGTTCTAAAGAAGGCGACTGGAGAAGTTATTTATTCCGGGAAATAGAATAAACAGGAAAATCGGTTCAGCCAACGTTAGATAACGACAAGACAACACTGGAAAAGAGAAGTACATGCTGAGAAAATAACCAGGAGGATTCGAGGAGAGAAAAAAGGAAGCAACACCTTAAAGGAAATATCATTTGGATGGAGATGAGGAGAAAGGAGCAAAAAAAGGAGAGGGAGAAAGGAGAGGACCGTAGCCGGCCAGGGGCTCATGTAACTGATCGAGACATATCCATGAGCATGATCCAGCGAGGATTAGTGTCAAGAGGGGTTTATATTTGCTAAGAGGTACAGGTGCGGTATTGAGAGCCCACGGCACCCGTACAATGCTGTTCCACCTGGCAGGGCCATTATTAGTTTCGGGATAATAGAAGGACAAACTCAACCGGCGAACATTATTAAATTCGGAGCGATGTTTGCGGTGCCTGACATCAGTGAACAGTTCCGTGCAGCTTTATTGCGATTTCGGTAGTCGGTCATACATTGGCACGTTGAAGCTGCAAACTTGTCCTTTTAGTACATTCTCCATCGGTGGTACTTGTACATGTGGAAAATGCGCTTTTGAGCGCCTTGACCGTTATTCCAGCAGACTGTTCGCGTTCTTTCGGTGCCAATAACACCAATATGTATCGTTGAAGGTGTTCTTTCCGAAAAGCAGCTTGGAGAGATCCATCTAGCAAAAATCCTAGAAATAACGAAGGGAATGCTTCAAAAATGACTCTTCTACATTTCCCTAGAAACGAAGACGTCGTACCAGGGCCCACATGTGGAGTGGGTCGTGACGGCCATGCTAAACACAGGAAAGGTATTCTGGACTGCAGTGGTGTTATAGAAAAACCGTAGTGTTATAGAAAAACCCTCGAAATTAAAAGCTGGAGACTCATGGAAATTTCCGCGTTGGAGATTTCGCGGTATATCGGGGTTTTCACTTCATCGATAACGATGAAGTAACGTGAAACGCGGAAAACACAGAAAATGATGGTGCTATTTCATATGTGTCCACAGGGCGGACGAGTTTTCCGTGATGGGTCCCGCCACGAAACCCTGCAAATGGTGCGTATTCCACACAAAACCCTGCGCTAAATCACATACGCACACCCAGTCGACGTTGGCTGATGCGACTGAATCCCTTTTGTGCAGAGCGGCAGATGTGTACACGGCATTATCTTCGTAGGTACGCCCCTATTCGCTGTGTTCAACTTACTCTTGTGAATATCCAGTGGCCGGCTACACGGCAAGCGAATCCCTTCAGTGGTGAAGATTTCCGTGAGTGCTGCCTTTAAAGGATATAAGATTACCTCGAAGCAGAAGCACAGCTCATGCGAAGAATTTAGAGAATATCTGCCGTGTCATCTGCTAGAATCCATGCGACAGACGATTACTTGAAAATGGGCTCAAGCTTGGATAACTGAATCGAAATCGTAAGCGCGCATCGATCCATGGATTTTGAGTCACAGTCAGTGCAGTCGTATCTCCCTGAAGATGTTGGAGGGTCGGTGATACAGATTCTCTACAAATTTTGCAGTTAAAAGGTTTCGTTTCTTAGAATAATTTGCATCTCACGCTAAACAACGGGAAAACCTTCCCGGCTCTCCGGCCTAGCGTGGGCGGAGATTCCTATTTTTCATAGATCGCATGTTTTACATTTCATAGGCCTGAATGTCCCGTCCTTCGATTTCCCAACTAGTGAATTCCTTTGCACACTATTGGGAATGCTGAACAGACGTTGCGCGGCGTATACTTCACGGGTTCACCTACTATGTCTCGTCGAAGAGACTTTAGAGAAAACGAGGCCTAAGCGCGAGAACAGTTTTGAATCACACTAGCGTTCACCATTTTTCCTAACATCCAGTCTCGCTTTCGCATGTTTTTTCACTTGTTTTCAGAGAATACTGGCTCTGCTGCGTCCATTTACGTTCTTTTCTGCTGTTTTTCAGTCGTTTTTCCTTTTTTGGATTCATTTTTCTTTTTTCGACGGTGAACGTAATACTGACAATTGTCGTAACAAAGATTACACTTTTAGTCTTTTACCTCAATAGAATCTTTGTTTTAGTGTGTGGGCCCATCCACAATGTCTTGGAGGGAGGAGTTCTCAGAGCTCTTAGGTGAGTGTTCATATTTTTTCTTTGTTCCTTTCCTTTTCTTCCACATTTTATGGAGCTTTTTTCCTAAACTAATGAGTTTGTTAGAATTCCTGGATGAGTCGACCGCCACCTACCCCATCCGATTATTTAGCAATACCCCAGAAAAGGACTCTACACCAGTGAGACGAGTGGCATTTGCCCTTGAAAATGTTGTAAGTATTTCACAATTGATTCCACCAAAATCTTCATAGGCTTAATTTGTCATTTCTGCTGGGAGGGGATGAGGAGAGGCCGCATGCATCATCGACATTACCCATGACGAACTTGTTAGCACCACACAAATTTACCCACCGTTTTCACCCACCGTTAACGCCGGCGTGAACACGTTTAGCCTCGGTAGTCTCAGTGATGCATCCAGGCCGAGAATTCCTGGCGAAATTTCGGTTGACACGTCAATTTTTCTGAGCAGCAAGCATGACTAACGCCATAATATTGTTTCGGTTGTTATGGAAATTTTTCAGGTGGAGCAGTTGAAGAAACCTCTTGTGCCATCTACCCAAGCATTGGCGCAAGCGCTAGTTTATAAATTCAACGGGCCACATCGTCGCCAGGGTTACTGGATGAACTATAAAAACCTCTCGAGGGCGTTGCGGAAATACAATGAGGATGATTTGCTAAAGAGGGTGTCCGATGTGCACAAGGTAAGATTAGTTGCTATCACTCTCAATTTCTGCTTGTTTGACCTCTTTCATGCTGCTAGTTATCGTTGGTTTTGCATATCAAAATTGCCGGTTTACGCTATCCATGCTCTCGTTTCTTTTCCTCTTGATTAACTATTCCTTTTCAAACAATTTGCCCACTTTGCTCCCATTCATCCGTAGAAAGTCTGGCCAACCCTCCCTCATTCTGCAGAAAGCAACCACAAGTGGTGCAGGATTCTACATGCCATCTTGTGATGTGATTCGGTACATTGGTAGTGCGTACCTAAAAAGGCTGTTCAGATTACAGCAGGTTAGACATGCATAGTATAGTATCGTTTCCAGGTCATGAATCATGTATGTCTTGTTCAGATACGAGATTTGTGTATTCGAACTGCTCATGTCATTATGGGACAACTCGAGTTAGGGCATTGGGTAAGTTTCATTGTTAGAATGAGTTTGTTTCCGTGATTATCTAGGTTTTCTGACATGTGCTCTATCTTCAACTAAACTTGTCTGTTTTCTTTTATACGTGCAGACACAGAAAGCAAACAAGTTATATACAGTCCTTCTCAGAAATTCTTGCCTCACGCTGAACCGCCCGTCAGCTTAGCCACGTCACACCACATATACACAGGCGATGCGGCGCGGCTTAGCAGATGGGGGTGAAGCGTGAGGCAAGTATTTTTAAGAAGGACTGTAGATTTCATAGTTTATTGCTGGTCGGAATGTTGCTATTTCTTGTTTCGGGTTCCCCTAACACTACTGTATTCTTTAACATATAATTCTTTTTTTCAGGAAAAGTTTAGTCTCTTTATTGTTGCAATGTGTGCTGACATAAATAATGGTATCAGCAAGCAGGCTAGTGCGATGGAGTCGGCTTATGCTGGACTTTCCAGCTTCCTAACCTCTATCGATAAGAGGTCTGTTTACTTAAAATTTTGTGGACATTTCTTTCACTTACAGTTTTTGATAGTGTTGATGAATAATACAGTTTTGTTACTCCATTGATTCTCCCTTCTGTGCCGTTCATGGCGTGATTCATTCTTTTTATTTTTGACTGGTTGTGAGCGCATAAAGAAACTGTTCTGCTCTGCTTTAACCACATAGGTCTTTATATAGTGAAAGGGAGCGCCTCCGACCCTAGAACAGCGTGAAAGAAATATAGCTCAGAACTTTCCGCCCAGTCCATTCTCCTCGGTTAGAGATTGAGTATTGTCACTCCTATCTTGCTCACATTTCAGTTCGCTGGTGAAAACGCAAAAAGAAGCTCTTTTTTTTTCGTTGTTGACCGTAGGCTACCATGTTTCATCTGCTGTCATGCCTCTCTTTTCTATTCTGCTTCTCGGTTATAGCGTACCCTATTTTGGGTTTTTTTTTAATCCAGCTGCTGCCAATACCTCACAACATTTTGTTTGAAAATTCTTCCTCATTGGGGCTTCCGCTAGTGAGTCCCAGTGGCTATTCATAGCTTTTTGTTAGGTCCTAATTTCTCATTTTTTGATCTTGTTCTCTTTTCTACTTTCTTTACCTGTCTATTTCTGTCAAAGGAAGCTCATTGCAGCACTTGTTCCGGCACATCTGCGATCTAAGCTCCACAATTTTTAGGTTTCCATCTTGCCTTCCTGATTTATCGATATTTTCTGACCTTCGCGGTCGTATAACGGGTCAAAAGACTGTGGATACGGCTAGAGTGATGCGGCTACTGCAACTCACAGATGAGCAGCTTGATGCAGTTCGTACGAAGGATCAAATGGCCAGATTTCGGTGGGTATTTGGCTACTCGTTCCCTATAAAGTTTGCCAGTTGCGATTTTCCGTTTACAGTGATGAGGTTTTGTCGAGTATGGACTCCAAGGATGATGGCATTGATTTGGGTACCACTGTAGAAAGAGATGTGGAGCAAAAGTCAGAGTAAGTTCTCACATTGGCTCTTTCAATTCTAGTTCAGATTTCTTGAATAGGTTTCGAATAGCAGTATGTTTCGTTGCTGAGCTGCTATGTTCTTTCCTGAAATGTCCTGCTCTTTCAGCTGAAAAGCATACTATTTTGCATGTTTGATTTGATTCATCTTTTTTTGTAACCAGTTTTTTCCACCTAGTACTATTTTAATGTCATGCTGAGATCTTTTGAATTGGTTTTTTGCTTTCTTCAACTTCAGATCAGCTTCTCTGTTTATAGTAGTTGGAATGTTTCCTTTTTCAGGACTGAAGGTTCATCCTCGGAGCTTAGAAAGGTACTTATTTTCTCTTCTGCCACACCCATGTTATTTCGTTGCTAGCTATTTTCTTTGTGTTGTTCAGGTCTCAACAGACTCTGGATTTGAAATCGAATCTGAGACATCGACTTCTTTAACAAATACAGTCTTTGAAGAGCCTATTCAAGAAGATGTGGGTCTACACTGTTATGGTTGTGAATTCATGTTTTGAAAAGATCTGCTATTCACGGCAGTGCGTTTTTAGATTGTTGAGGCGGAACAGTTAGAAGTGGAAAAAGAGAAGAAACGAGGAAAGAAGTTGAGAAAGCGAAAGAGGAAGAATAAGCCATCTGTGAGCACTGAACCCATTTTTCTTCGATTTCCCATAAATTTCTTCTATTTTCAGTTACATCATCTCACTATAACCCCTTCCTCATCTTTATTCGACGATGACGGTGCCCAATGCAACGAGAATGTGTTGAGTGATAGCTCACTGATGAAGAAGGAGAATAGAAAGGAAAGGAGGAAAGAATCCAAAGTGAGCTTCGTAAATCGTAATGCAATATGCATGTTGAGTTCGTCGATGCTGTGGTTATCACGAAAAGGTCTCTGAAAGGACAGTTGCTGTATATGGTTATATGTCGTTCCGATGCATATATTGACTTTCTCAGAAGTAGAGGGTTCTGTGGGGGCTTTTTGGATTTTTTATAAAGAGTTACTCTTCGTGTGTGTTTTCTTCCTACCACATAATTTTTTTCGGATGTTGTGGAATCAAATTTCTTTAATTTTTTTTTTTGGAATCAAATTTAATCAAATCTCTTTGACTCTGAGATATGTCTCTTTCAGATTGATGGCACGGACTCATTACTTTCGTCATTTTCTGCCTCACCCTTGGCACTTTCCTCCACTGAACCTACAAAAGGTTCCAAAATGAAAAAGAAGAAAAGAAAGTCGGGAAATGTAAGTCCCTTTGCCATCTTGAGGATGACCGTTCTCTGTACCCTTTGTAGAGATTTTGCAGATTTTGTCTACGAACTTTGATCTTTCTTATGAGTTGATAGATTCTTCAAGGATCCGTCCAGAAGAAAACTCGTTTGCTACACCCAAGAAGAAACTAAAGAAGGTATATTATTTTGAAGAACCTTTCAACCTTCCTGAGACATTTTCTGGCTTCCATCTCGGTAATTTCTTTTCTAGAAACAAAGTTTGAACGGAAGTATCGAGTGTGACATCGTTTCGAGGAAGAGGAAATCTATAGACAGTATCACGGCTTCGTCGCCTCAGGTAGTCGCAGCAAAGAAGAAAAAGAAGCAACATCGGTGACTTGTGAAGGTGGTAATCCTAGTAAGTGATTCTTAAATAACCCTTGTTACTTTGTTGTTTTTGTTTCGATGTACAGTTTTTTTTACTGATCAGTTCCACACCGTTGTTGAAAATTTTAATGGTTTGTTTTCTGGCTGTTGTTTGTTATCGACGAGTAAATTTTCTTGTCTTCTTTTCGTTTCTTGACCGAACGAGTACTAACTCGTCCATATTGTTCCATTTTTTAAGAGCAATTTTGTTTGTTCATTACCGCATTTCCATCTATATCATTACTCGCATGGAATCCGTCAAAAAATGTGAATGACGCATTTGTTCTTATCATTCCTATCATGGGCCTTGCCTTTTGTGGCCGTTGGGTGCGGCTGCACTTTGATCGCTCATCGAAGTAAGCTGAATTATTGCGCCGTGATATGGTTTTTGACAGAGCAGTCTGGTACATCTGCAGCTTCTAATCATTCGTGAAAGGCACATATCTTTTATGTAAGTCGCATGTAGATGTCTTCATACTCATTCTGAGGTGAGGCCAGCGCTATTAGGAGACGTGGTATGATTCTCGCTTGTTATCACTAGTGTCTGCGGCTAATATCAGTGGTTGAGTGTCGTGAGCGGTATACTGTTTACACTTATTCTGTGTTGGTTTCGATGCTCCATGTACTTTTTTTGCCGAAGGAAGCTACATCTGATCAATAACGACGGCTGGGGGGCTGGGGTGACTTCAGAAATCCTTAACGTTAGTGATTTACACCAGTTGCATAGAAAATCTCGTTAGTGAGCTTTTTTTGAAGTTTCTATAACTATTTTTGGTGATCCTCGGTATGGTGACACTAAGTATTCATTTCTTGATCAAATATTTTTGGAATAATGTGGTCTCTTCAGTTTTTCACTGTGGAATTCGCGGCCGAAGTTTGGTAGTTTTAGGAATTGAGCCCTATTTCTTGGATCTATAGTCCTTTTCAAAAACGAAGAAAGTCGAGTATTTCTGCCCATCATCTGCATTTATCGCCTGCCTCTCTGAATACGGTGCTATTTCTCAGGTCCTCTCCTTCTCTAATATCTTCACACCTATGTTCCTGTGTGAAGCACACTATACTACCTGGTATATTCAATGGTTCATTCGAATTTAATTACAAGAAATCGTAATTTTTCTTCTCTGTATCTTCAACAAACCTCGAAAAGAACCGCTTATGAAGACGGAAGGAATTGCAGAACACAACTCTTTCTTTGCTGTCTTTACTGAATGGCTTTGTCCAAAACGAAGAGTTAGAATTTGTTCTAGAGCTTTCCGGACTGACCTATTCAGAACCATGTTCCTATTTCGAAGTTCCGCCTTTTATATCCTGCTACAACACTTTAGATGGTTTTGTATCCTTATGATTTCTCCTTGTTTAATGTTTTGAATTTAGTCGTTTGAGCCTGTAAATGTGCATTCTTCTATCATCTGCGGCCACCCTATTTTCCTCCTTTTTCAATCAATACACATCTGAACAGTCTGTTTACTCGAGGTTTATGTACATGCACACGTTTGCTCATTCGTTGACCGCCGTGTTCTCACCTCGTTGACACACAAGCGCTTTCGGAACTCTGCTCATTTTCCTGGAGTTTTTCATATTCTCTCATTCTATCATTGCTCTTCAAAAATTGCTGCTATTTCTACGATTCCAGATCCATTCTACGGGCTGACCTAGTTAAATAGTTATGTTGGAGCCGTTAGTACAGCCAATATCTTCCGTAAGAACTATGTTTTCTTCATAATTTTTGCTTCATTTTTTAAAGCACGAATTACAATTTGGCTTAATATTGCAAAAATGCAATTTAGATACCTTATCTTCACTATTATATAGAAGCGTTACTCGTAGCAACGATAGTTTATCTGGTTGTGAATAGGAGGAAAGCACCTAGGAGTCATGAGCACAAATTAACAGAGAAGGTATGTTTTTTTTTTCAAGTAATTTTTTTTTGGAAACAAGGTAGTGGTTGGACGGGGCGAAGTCCACCGACCACCCTGTCACAACCACCGTTCAGCATGTCTTTGTGATCGGTGATATTTTGTAGCAAAAAGACGAATTGATTGCTGAATGGCGTCCGGACCCACTTGTTCCCGACACCCCTCAGGATCATCCAGTCTTGAATCCAAAGTTCGCTGATGGGTATGAAGAATGGTCGTCTTCATTGTTATATAATGTTCTTGATGGCGAAATGTTCAGGAAGATGACCAAGTATGTTATGATTGATGGAAAAGAATACCTAAATATGGCCACGTCCAACTTTTTGGGATTTGTTGGTGAAAAGAGGATTGAGGTTGGTGCTAAATTATTGTCTCTTTTGTTCTTAAATCACGATTACTTTAACTTCACTGGCCGTCTCCGCGGTGTAGTAGTAAGAGTTGCTTGTAGAGGTATGCTGTATAACACAGATCATTTATGGAAAGAAGGGATGGGGATTTGCTGTGCCCTATTCGGGAGTACACTCTCGCAGCTATCACAAATATCCTGAAAAGAATCTTATTCTTGTGGGAGAAGCCTTAGTGTCCTTGCTTTCAGGATGTAGCTAAAAAGACGATTCTTAAATACGGTGTCGGCTCTTGCGGTCCTCGTGGATTCTATGGAACCGTCGATGTTCACCTTAATTTGGAGGCTGATTTAGCTAAGTTCGTACCTCTTTTTACTTCATGTTGTTAGTGCCTATTATTGTTGTCGTTTATTTTAAATATATCTCAGTGGATTTTCTATGCAAATTCTGCAGATTTAAATGCGCTAACTTTTGTTTTCTCTAAATTTTTTTTCTTGTGCTGACCCCGGTTTTAAAATTTTACTTGCTTCTTTTTTGTGTTTATATACCTCAATTATTTACAATTCCAGGTTCATGGGCTGTGAGGAAGCTGTTCTATACAGCTACGGTTTTGCTACGGTAGCCAGTGCCATTCCAGCATACGCAAAAAAGGGGGACATCATATTCGTTGACAAAGGTTTTGATTTCTCTGGATTTTTAGAGGAGAATTATGCTCATTCTAATAGTTGGTTTGATGTTATCATTTGTCCTATTTAGGCGTGAATTTCGCCATTCAAAAGGGGTTGCAAGCCTCGAGGAGCCGTGTCGAGTGGTTTGATCACAATGATATGGAAGATTTGGAGAGGCTACTCAAGGAGCAGGAGATCCGGGACAAAAAGGTTAATAAGCTGTTGTAACTGGAAGCGAGTTTTGGCGTTTTATGATTCGACTTGAGATTAAGTTCTCTGTCTCTTTCAGGATCCTAAAAAGGCTAAAAGCATTCGACGTTTCATAATAGTGGAAGGTCTATATGCGAATACAGCAGATCTTTGCCCACTTCCACGGATAATGGAGCTGAAATGGAAATACAAGGTGAGATTTTTCGAATATCCTTTGGGTTTACTGGGTCTGGATGGATTAGCATGGATTGGCTCGTGCTGCATGTCATCGCATCTCGAGACTTCTGTCACCATTGTTATCTGCATCGGTTTTTGGACGGAATTAATGGTTTTATTTGTGTACTTCTTCGAGCAACACATGCATCACAAAATTTTTACAATGGAAATACCTTGAGAATTTGTATCGATGCACCTTGATCGGCCCGTTTCTCTACCCCTCGGTCAAGGTTAGGTTGAGATGCATGATGGTATGCATGTAGCCATCACTTCCTTACCTACAATTTTTCCACTTTGTTTGCAGAAACCACCACCTCCACAGGCTCATTTTGATTACTGTTCCATCTATAAACAGGTGTTTTTTTTCTAAAGTGTACTCGACTCTAAGTGGCTCGAATATGCTCGCTCTATTTTCTTCACCATCTCCTTCATTGCTAGGCTAAAGTCCCATAAATTCGTGGGGAAATCTATTTGAGATAGAATAGTTAATAACTATCAACATTTATACCATAAAATAAAGGAATAAAATGCGCTGCCGATGTTAATGCGCTTCTAACTGGATATTTCTGCTCATTGATGAACTCATTGGCCGAACTGTGACGGTCTTTTTTCCGGGAAAGATATTTTGAGAGATTAAGAACGCGTAAAAGTGTGTGGTAATCGGAGAATCGGTCGAGAACAGTAGGTATCTCGCACAAATATCCAGCTATCGTCGTTTCGAGACAGGTTATACATAGTTGTTTCATCAGAATGTTTCCATTTCCACTAAAAAGCTCGGTTAAATTCCACACTTACCATTTTTATTTTGATTATAATTAGAGCACTACTGTCGTGAAATTTTGTGCTACTTCTCACGCGTTGAAGCTTCGCTGACTCCGCCTTAAAGTAGCAAGCCACCTATCAAGCATTTTTTTCTCTGAACGTGGTTTTTGATGGAACCTTGCGATTTGCATGCTTAACAGTGGCATTCAACAAAATCTGTTCTTCTTGGCTGAGTCTCGTGTGAACGGTTGCTGGGGTGCTGCTACCGGTCACTGTAGAGGGACATGTGAGCGTCAAAGGGCGCGTTCTCGTGGATTTTTCGCATACTTTACCATAAATTGCCCTTGGATATGGGTTCTACGTCCCCTAAGTCGCGCCCTGGTTTTCCAATACAAACTATTCTTAGGCTAGCTTTTTTTCGTGCGAGCTGAAAAATGTTCAGGTTCGCGTCTTCATCGACGAGAGCTGGTCGTTCGGAGTGATCGGAGACACTGGACGAGGTATGTCTATGTTGAATCACAATATTAATATATAACTATTTATTTATATACAATGTCACTCCTAAAATTGCACTGTACCGGCTTAGAGATTGTGTACATATATCAAGCTTGAAATAACCGTAGTGATGAGAAGTGTCGTAAAGCAACTGTTTGATCGTGATGAAGAATCAGACGGCGGTTCCCGTGGTGAAGGTTCACTTTCAGTAGGCGGTGAATCTGCTTGTAATCGATCGCCATAGGCAACAAGTAGATCAAGCGCAACACCGTTTGTCCAGCCGAATCCAGGCTAAAAATGTGGGATATAGGAATGGAGTTACTGCATTGATCTCGTGTTAATTGCTGTTAGTCCTGCGTGCGGTATCTACCTCTTCTCTTATTTTATTTACTTATTTTTGTTTTTTTTTTCTTGAATGGGCACCTCTTCATAAATCTGACTGTGAGCGAAGCATAATTAATATCAAACAAATTTAATTTTAAATTGAAGATGAGAAGCTTCAAGATTTCTTAAGAAACATTGAACTCTTGTTTATTGTGTCACGTTCCTATTTTCTTTTCTATTCATTCTTTTTTTTTTCGCTTTCATTGACGTGAGATTAAGATGAAGTGAGGCGACATACAATTTTTGTTAATTGGCTTTGTCATATGTATCGAAAAATGTCAAGCTTTTTTGCTTCTGTTGTGATTACGAAAGAAAGGAATGCGCCTCAGAACAGGCATCTTGGTTTTCTCGGTCTTGGTTGTTGTAAAATGTCTAAATTGTGTAATAGTTTTAAGAAACTCGAAACTTCCTGTTTTGTTTTTTTTTTTTAGCAGGAAAAAATCAACAAAGATGAACGCATTCACATTCCTTTGTTTAGCATTCTTTTGTTTGTCTTTTGCTCACCATGTCAGCTTTTCGATGTTGGATTTTTTTTTCGTTTGTGATCGGAATTTTTCACTGAATTCGTGGAAAATAATAGCTATTCCTTTCATTTCTACTCGGCCTAGTTTTCAAAAAAGGGGTCCGCCCTCAGACCTACGCATATGTGAACCCTCATAGAAGTGAAATTTTGGTATAGTAGTAAATTTGTAACTTCAAATGGATGTCCAGGAAAGACTAAATGTGCGCTGACCTGGACTTCGTACTCGCCTCCAGCGCCTAACCGTGGTTTAGTCGCTACCACGTCGTATTTTTCCCACATGGCGTTGTCAGCCAGGTAGACGTGATAATTAGCGAAGAGCCACTTCTCTGCCAAGAGGAAAGCCTTTTGCTGCAGTCTGAAAGAATTTTATTTCATGGAATACACGGAATGGATGATTCCGGAAGAAAATTTTGTCGGAGGAATAATTTACCTAGGGTCATCAGATTTTCTCAGGCCTTCGATGATCATGTGGTTAAGAGGTGACCACCCGTTGGGGAAGTCCCATTGTTGGCCGCTGTGTTTTTGTAAACTGAAATAGGGAGATTTTGAATTTTCAAGGTCTTTAGCGTTAATTACAACATCTGACATAAAATTTGCTAGCTATCAATCATCTTCTTGGCGAACGTCCAATCATTTTTTTTAAATATTTGATGCCTCTCTTTTTTTTTATCTTCTCGCTGAGTTTTCTTAGTTTTCATTTATTATTTTCTCAGTATATTGTACTCTTACCTTGTTGGAATTCCTCCGGTGTAGCTGAACACTCCCATTTCCTCCATTTTACCGTATATTTCTTCAGGTTTTATCATACTCAGTGGTTCATAGCACTGTGTGAAGAGCGGAATTGCCATTGCAGCGTAGAAATCCGTGTTATGTTGCTTGGTGCGCAGATTGTAGTCATACCAGCCTTTGGCTCTTTCCACCCAGAACACCTTCTGGAATTGCCCTCGGAATTTGATGTACTCGTCGATCCATGCGGCACTTTTGTGCGAATTCCCTGAAGAAACAGCTCATTTTCTTTTTTTTTCTTGGTCAGAAACTGTGAGGCTGAAGAACACTTACCGAGTTCGCCGTGAAGATTACCCATAATATGAAGATTATAACAAATATAAGCGTTGAGATCAACAGGAATAATATTAGTGGTTTCAATGGATGTGAGTGTTGCTTTATCAGCGAACCATCGAGCCGAGAAATCCCAACCGGATTCGGCAGCACTGGCGATATTTTGGTAGAAGGCACGTTTGTCGTTTTCTTCTGCTATGTCTTCAGCTGCCATCACGTCCTCGCGGTAGGATTCTGGCCTGAAATTGGGGGATTAGAAGAATTGAATCTACTCCCTTGTTTTGTTTCGTTTTTTTCTTAAATATTTTGGAATGGATGCGTTTGCAGTTTTTCTTTCTCATCCACTTTTGTAGTGGGATTATAAACGTTTCTGGGAAGATTGCACCTTTTTCCAACCCGTTCTGGACAAGGTTTCAAGGTAAAATGGGTAGATTCGATGTAAGAGCTACTTATCTGAGTCAGCAGCTGGAAATGCTTGTGAATTTGCAAAAATTTTCACGTTCTTCTCTAAAAACGCCCGTTCTGGATGAGCGGGGAGCCCAGAACCTTCCGGAGAACCTTATTAAACCCTTCTTTGGAGTTATGGGATGCAAATCTGAGCTGGAATTCTTGAAACTGTAACCAAACAAGCCCATGGTGCTTAACCTTATTGGTTATCCACGTGATGCTAAGCGATTCAGGACGTGAAAGTTGATTTGCTAGCCTCATTGTTCCTGATTATGCGTCCATGAATCCTAACCCTGCTGTTATCAATGTCGGGTATAAGTAGAACAATTTATGCTAGGGTGCGTTGCGCGAGAATGTGATCAAGGATAGATTCTGCCGCATCTCTAAGACCAGTATATACTAATCAATCTATACCTGTGGCCTCAGTAAGAGAGAAATTTATGAGAAGTGAACCAACCTTGGCACCGTTGAAGGAGTCCTATACTGGAACATATTCATCTTCTCTCCATTCACAGTAATAGGTAGAGATCGATTTGAAGTCCAGAAATTGTACTCCTTCTCGATCACTGGCAACATCTCCCGGATCAGATCTTTGTCCCTAGTGGCTTGATAATACTCATAGACCATAGGAGCAAACAGTGGAGGTTGTGATCGCCGCAAATAGTATATTCGACCGCCGTTCGGTACAAACCCGTAGTTATTGATCATATGAGCGAAGTTCAGGATCATGCTCTTGGCAGTGTCCGTCATTCCGGAGATCAGAAGGCCCTTGACGATCCAGTAAGCGTCCCAATAGTAGAATTCGCGGAACCGGCCGCCAGGGACGACGAACGGATGGGGCACGTAGATAAGTGAGAATCGTTCGGGGTAGTTTTTCACGACTGGTTTCACTTCACGGCAAAGCTCCTTCCAAATAATGTTAAGTTGTTGTGCAAAATGGCGAAGTTTGGGATCCTTGATCAGTTGGAATTTCTTGGGATAAGCTGACCAGTCGGCAAGCTGGCATCTGAAAATGTTGGTGTTATTTTTTGGATAAATACGAGGATGAGTAATATATTGATATTTTCTTTTTTATCTCTGGAATCAAGAACTCGATGGATCTAAAAAATCATCTAATCCACTTAGTTCTTGATTCCAGGGGTAAAAAAAATAGCGCGTAAAATTATGTCGACTATAGTACCCCGTGTCGCCACCGCTCACACGATATTGATTTTGATGCGTATTGTTTATCGCCGACTCGCGCAGCAGCGACGCTAGCGATGCTCCGCCCAAAATCGATACGTATCTTAATCTGTGTCGTGGTACGGTGGCGACGCAGGATGCTATATTCCACATGGAGTATGAATCAAAACTCACTCTTTGAGCTCGTGTCCTTCCTGATCAAAATTGGCGTCCACAAACGCTCGCACGTCCTCCTTTTTGATTTCGGCCACCGGTTGCGGGAAGAGTCGCTCAAACTCGGCGAGCACTTTTTCGCCCTCCCTTCCCTCCTTCAGTGGCTGATCGACGAACGTCTTCGAGTCTTTATATAATTGAGTGGCCATCACTGCTTGGAGCAGCTTCCCCTGGCAGTAGATCATGTAACGACCAGGAGCGTTGTACTGATCGCAGGTCTGGATTTTGTCCTTGACCTTGTCTTCGTTTTCCCAGACAATTTCCTGTGGTGTCACTGCCTGAAATTTTTTTGGCGATTTGTTTACGCTAGCTTGAGGACTAGTAAGTTCTGATTTTTACTCTGGAACAATTAGACAAATCTAGGATAAACAATTTGATTGAACAATTTACCCTTGTTCTATTTTTTGTCTTCGGTAGGTTTCTGTACACACCCTTAATTTCTGGAACAAGTTTTTCTTCTCGGCGAATCCTCTGAATTTATTTATTTATTTGATTCGTTGATTTTACATCACTTGACAGCTGATCTAATCGAATTAGCTTGGCTAACCGCAAAGAAGGGCCAATCGTAAACGCCTAATTGATTTCGCGTGACGATGTTTGTTGTCACTTGCACTTGACAAGGTGAGCGCGATTTCCTTATAGGTGCAATTAAGTAATGACATCGAAATAACTGGTATTTCCAGGTGACCAAAGCACGTGTTTATAGTCATGCTGGTTTTTTAAAAGTATTGTGTTGTAATGGGCCATGTTGTTTTGAGAAAAGATCTTTGAAGGGTGCCTAAGGAGTGTGATCTTAGGGTTGTTTGGACTTCTTGTCCATGTGCCTTCAAACGTCAAATGTCTCAGGAACTACAGGATGCTATTATTGGCAAGGAAAATTACGAGATTACGAAACTTCTTATTATTGGTTCTTATTAATTTACCTACTTTTATTATTGAAGTTTTACCTAATCTATTTACTTGTAATATTTATGTAACATTTTTACTTTTATTATCTATTATTTGGTCTACTAAGCATATGCAGGTTTAGCTTGCTCTATTATTTGGGAGGTCATTAGTGCATTGAGCGCGATATCGCAGTGCGATTGGGTTCACGGAAAACTTCTCATTTCTCAGGCCATCCCAGACTTCGCCGGTCATCGCGCGATAGTAAAATGTCAGTGGCAGCCACAAAAAAGGGCTGGAGGGGAGGAGGGGTGGGAAAAATTGGAGTCTCCATCATCTTAGGAATCCGGTAGGGAAATAGAGGTGGTAAAGACGTTTATCTTCAAATTGAACGGTTAACAATAATTATTTTGAAGAAAATAACGAACTGGAAGCAATTTGAGAAAAAGCTTTCGTAATTTCTAAGCTTAAGTTTAAGGTGTATAAATTCAATTATTTTACGGAGTAATTCCGAAAATTGATTGCAAATGAAAACCTTCGAGGCGATCGATACGCATCGTTCCCACTATTTTATCGCTTATATCGTTTACAAAGTATGTTCTTCCCTCAGTCTTATTCTTTTAAAAAAAAGGAACGATTTTTCTCTTCGGAGTTCATGCTATTCGATCATCTGCATCGGAATTTGTGCGATTTCCGAATCTTCACATATTCTTTGGTTTTTCTGAAGGAATTTTTAAGAATCTCTTATTGTCCGCCAGTAATATTTGGTGTCCTGAACAATTTTCAGCAGTAATATCTGCTCTCCTGACCATGTAAAGCCTACGATTGCTGAACTGGGTTTATTTCTTGTCAGTAGTGGCAAGTGAACTTGGTCATCATGTTTCGCAGTGTAGTGTTAACCTTAGAAGCAAGTGGAAGGTGAACTGGTTCGTAGCGACTGCTCCCCAGGACTAATGTGTTGTGGAAAGCGGAAGAAGTGCCCTTCTAATTGAGCTGATCAAGAAGTTGCTAGTGATCTGCTAGACGAAAGAACTATTTGCGAATTTGCATGGCGATTGCCGGTCTGATGTAAATTTACAAATGATCTAATCTTATTATAATCGAATTCCAGAGGCTTTTTTCCCTGAAATTAATCTGCATGCCTCGTTTTGTGGTGGTTGGGAAGCAGCAGGAGCAGAGTTTGAAACTCACTGTTGACTGTTTCTTAATCATAGCTTTTGCTACTGTTTTGAGGTTTATAGCTCTTAAAAAAAGCTATAAAAAAATAAATGTCAACCAAGTCATGTTTCCCGTTGTCAGGTGAAAACTAGTCCCCATGTTTTGTATCCATTGCTAGACATGTCTAATTTTAATTTGTTTTGACTTGTTTTGAAACCACTTTTTTGGAATCGCTTATTTTTAATCGGGTTTTATACGGAATGTAATGACACACGGTCATATCTAGTGCAATTATAGGAAAAATCAGGTAGGGGGGAAGGCCCAAGACTTGCTCAGAGGATAATCGCACCACAAAAGAAGAGCTTTCTAAACTTTCATATTTACTCTTTAAATTACCTCATTTTCCTTAGAGTTAGGTATCTTTACACTCGTTTCAATATGATCATGACTAGTCTGGATCGCCGCGACAGGCCTTGGTTGTATTTGCAACGGTGCGATTTGGTCATCGCGACTGTCACTATGCGAATGACGTCATCGCCGCGATTTTAATGGTGGCTTACTATCATCGCCACAGACTGCAAATACACCGAACTTTTACGGTCCTAAATCTTTTTGAACCAGGCACTTTTAATCGCTGTGAATGAAGCTGTGTCGTTGCGATATTTTGATGTGGGAGAAAAAAAAGCAGTTGCAGCGATTGAAGTTGTGAAATTCTAAAAGTGATCGCGCTGCGACCAAATCGCCGCGATTGATGATATGACGCCTATGGGTCTATTACGCCTTTTGTTAGAAGTTCAATGCGTACGATAACATCACAATGTTTCGCTCAAAGCTGGATTGTCTAGCACGTTGGTGCACTGCGATTCCGCTGTAGATGTTGGTTCATAAAGTTTATTAAAGGTCCGAGCACATATTCAGCTGCTATTGAATGGAAATTGCGATGGAAGTGGAGTAGACTAGGTGGATTTCAGGAATAAAGGCGAAAAAGAGAGATAGCTGGCTATGAATAGTGAAAAACCGGCTGGGGATCAGATCTCGCTTAATATTCCGTAGAGGGAATGATTAAACTAGAAGATTCCTTTCAAGGAAAAATCGAATTCACTCACCTCTTTCCTCAGTAAGTTCGGATCATCGTCGCCTATTTCTTCTTCCATAGGTATAGACCTAGTCACCGGATGGCTGCGTAGTGCCATTAGATGATGTGGTGGTGGGAGAGCCGTCGAACATGTGCATAGTGTGAGAAGCCACGCTAAAGTGGCCTTTTGTCTCATGGCTGTCTGAAAGAAGTGAACCGAGCTGATCTCGTCTCGTAGACGTTGATTTCAAAGTCGAGAGTGAGACACGAGAGCACTGGAACAGTGACGGAAAAAGTTTAGTAGTGTCGTTAACAGCGTCAGTGAACGAGACAGAAGGTGGTGTGTGTGATTCAGTTGGAATGTTGTAATAATGTCCAACGGGTATACGGTTTTGAACAATGGTCTCGTGGAGCTCCAAACACCTATCAACTAGGACTGGTTATCGTTGCCAGCCTAGTGTTTATCGGGTGAAATTTCGGGATTCGCTGGTTTTGGCACAGATCGTAGCGAGAATCGGCGCAACTTAATCCCCTAAACAATGTGCATAGGTCTTTGATAACCTGGCGCGGTGATGAACGGTCCCCTACTTATCTGAAGGGTTAAGTCTGCCCATTTCTTGGGAGTTGATAAGCCAAAAGTCATGCTATTTCCGAGGCACGTGACACTCTCACGACCCTAGCGCGAACGAGTTCGTGGTCAGCAGTGATAAGCCGCGAGAAAACCAGTTTTCCGGCGTACTTTGAAGATTTGGACGAGGAGAAATTGCCGAGAAGGTCATGTATGAGGTAACGACATGTTTATGTGTCTTATGACCTACAGAATGGAGTGTAAAGATGCTGGCGACAAGTTTAAAGTGTAAAGAAATGTTCGGTTCAAAGTTACACATAAAATTTTGCAGACTTTCAGCGCAGGGCTTGTTCCGCGGAAAACGTGGAATTTCCCGAGTGCAGAGCTGTGGTTTGCTAACGGAAACATGAGAAATCGTGATTCTTATCCAACAGAAATCCACAAATGGGAGGGAAAGAGCCTGGCAAGGAAATCTTTGCCAAAGAGCTAACATATCAATTAGATCTTTACGAAAATGCAGTGCAATTTATATCTAGGAAGTGTTGTAAGAAATAATTTGGGAGTAGGGGGTGTGGAGTATTGTATCTTGAGAGGGCGGTGCAGCCGATTCTTCCAATTGGTCAGCTGGATGAACTGACCAGTCGCAGAGCTTGGCCGTACCAACCTTCCCAAGTACAACGCTTCACACCAGGAAAAGGTCACTGCAACTCTTCTTTAATTTCCGCTAATATTCGACAAGCTAATGCTTGAAGATAACATGAATTTGAAGTCTCACATTTTCAAGACTAATTTTCATTACTCTTTCATAATTAATTTCTGTTTCTACATCCACCGGCCAATTAAAGGAAAATAAGATCTCATGGTTCAAATGTTTCATTGATTTTTTATAGTCATCAAAAATTTTTCCACTCTCTTACTAAGGTGTAAATGTAGTGAAAGATTATTCTACGAATGTGCAGCACTCGATCAAAAGTTTCATTTCAGAAAATATGTTGAAAATTGGGCACTTCCTGCTCGATTTGTCACCTTTTAATGAGGAATAATAAAATAATGATTGTGTGAAAACAAAGGTTGACGCTGTAGTTGCAGGTCGAAATTCAGAGTTTGAAGAACGATAGCACATAGTTAGCGATGATCCTAAGGTCAAAAACGTGTTTAATGCGCAGTAGAATGGGTAACTGTTTGCAGGTAACGATGGGAATTTTGGAGTTTTTTTTTTGAAGATGTGCGAAAAGGAGAAAATTTTCCTTAATGACGATAAATGTATTTGAGATTCTCCCTTCAAAGAGATCCAAGCGGGAGACAAGTTTCTCATCTCAAGTTTGGTCAGCATTTATGTAACATTTCTACAGCTAAAGCATTTTCCCATGCCGTTTTCTATGAATAATTGTGAATGCGGCTGGAAATGTTTCCTTCATGATTTCTTCGCAGATGTTGGGAATATTTCGAAAATGTTGGGAGAAATCCAAAGAGTCACTATTCAAGCTTTTCCCTAAATTATTGCAATGCTTCGCTTATTTTAAAGACTTTCAAACGATTGTTGTGTCCGAATAATAGTTTTTTTTAAGTTTCGAGTGATCGATTTCTCTGACTCTTCGAATGAATGTCGAACGGCCGATTAACAGAAATTCCAGTTCAAGTATTTGTTTTAAAACCTAAGTATGAAGTCTATGAAAACGCTCAATCATTTTGCGGAATAACAAGTCAGCAGCCATCAGTTCAGATGTGGTGTCGAATTTCTTCCAGAAAAAACGATAAGTAAACTTTGAGTTAACCTCCTTAAGAAAATTAATCAAGATTGCGAATTTGTACACATTTTTTGACGGATTAATATCGCCTTATCCAGGAACTTTGGAGCACCGAAGGAATCTGAGTTAGGAAACGTTCTTTAGCAATGAGTAGCCTACGTAAAAGTATTGATTGTTTTTCTTTCTCAATTTTTTTTTCAATAATGTATGTAAACTTCTGAAAACTGCAGGAAAACCCCGATTAGGGTGGTCTTGCCGCTCGTGACATGTTGGGAGAGCTGCTTTTGAGGACTAGCTTCTAACGAGAAGTTTTTATGGTATTTTGAGGACTTTGTAGAAGACATGTAAGATGTAGAAAAGAGCTATTCGAAAATAAAATTCAGAAACGGGGTGTTTGAGACGTTATCATCATAAGAACACAAACACGGCTTATATAAGCATCTAAGAAAATCTCATGCTACAAAACAGTTGGGATCGAATAAAATATAGCTGACTTCCAGTATACGATCTTGAATATGTCGAAAATACGAATTTTCAATAGAGGTAGAGCAATAAAACCATGGAAAAAGGACGTAAAAGGACGAGGAAGTTTCTTTTCAAAATAACGAAAAATCAGCAGTTTTTGACCCTAATCTTTGGATGCAGAACACCCAGAAGAAGTAGGAATCGAAGGGTTTGCAGCCAGCTCTGCTAGCAAAACTGCAAAGGTGGCTTCTTATAAATGATAACAAGAGTGAATGTCGTGACAGATCCCGACACAGTGTGACGGCATTAGATTCGCATGTACTTTCCGATTAAGAAACGAGTGCGTTACGGTATGACATCAACAGGGCAACCCTGTCGGTGAAACGGGTTCACTGCAGCTCCCGAAGGGGGTGGAAAAGATGTTGCTGGTGTTGTTGTGATGCAGGATAGCACCTTTCATAGTATTGTGACAGTTTGTTGACAATACTGTTTTCTGAAGAGATACATAGGAGAACGGCCCGGGGCGGAGACAAACAATCTTTACAGACGTTCTTTTGTGAAGGTTAGTATGATAGTTTGACGTTGGTGCTATTGTGCAAGAGATCGCAAGAGAATCGTTTGAACAGGTGGATGAGTAAGTAAACAAATAAATAAACAAATGTCTGACGCAGGAGGAAATGCAGTTCTGTTCCCATTTGGTATCGATGATTGAATCGGTTAAATAGCATCCAGAAGAGTGCACGTGCCACAGCACACCCTACATACATTGGCCAGGCAGTGAACGTTAATCGCACTGTGCATTATGTGCGATTCACACCGAAAATGCTTGCTTGCTTGAAGAGAATTCACATTTGCGAAATGTGGCCGGAATAGCTTATGGCACCAGGGCGGAACAGTGTGGAAGTGATTTGTGACAGTTTGCCGAGAACTGCATAGACCAGGACAATAGACCTGATTATGTGATGTCAAATGACTACTAATGAAACTGTTTGTAATGGAGTTCGCACGGTAAACTTTCAATAATGGTTTTCAAGTTTTACAGGTAAAAGGGTTGATCAGAGGAGTTTCTCGGGAGAATCTGGAAAAAATCTCCAGAAAAAATCGAGAGTTTCCTGGTAACAGTTTGATAATATAGAGGGAGATAAGTGGAGGGAGGGGTGAATTGGAGGTGAACTATTCTGCTAGAGGTTTTTTTATTAGTGACACTATACATCTTTAATTGTGCATGTTTCACCTCTCGTTGATTTAAACTGGCTTGCGACGTGCATAGCGCAGTGGCAAGAGGCGCAGTGCCGCGCTCATGGTCGATGGTTCTATTCCACTTCGGACCAACCATGCAATCCATCCTTCCGAGATTGGATCGAGATTGATGCCAAATACAGAGTGTGTCAAAAGCCTCTGGCCATGCCTAGTTGCTCGTTGGAAATAGTGATAAACGGGAAATCGAAAAATCAAACAATTACAATTTTTGAAGGAGTTCCCGACTCTGGTCCACAGGGATTCCTCCTATGTTGGGAACAGGAGATTCTAGAAGCTTCTCTTTACGACTCGTATGTCATGGTATATGGCACGAGAGACGGGACCCATTTCTCGTTTGTTGAGCGACTCTATAGCAGACCTGTGCCCTTTCACCTAAAGGCTTCCTAGGCATCTCTAGGCCAAGACTGGTATCGATCCTTATTACGGCTAACGTTTCGATACCAGTCTTGGCCTACAGCTGAACGTAGTGAACTTAAACAACTACCATCCTGCCAAGATTTCAAGAAAGTCGAACTTGGACATTCCTAGGCATCGTTTGTGGGGAAACTATAGAATTTTCGGAGAGCGCTTCCTCAGGATCATTTCTGCTGGGATTTAGATAATCACAACTCCTCTCACACATCGAAGTTTTTCACAAACTACGGCTTTCCTCCCCCTTTGAACACCTATTACAATGTTTCTAGTAGGCTGAGGTGGTGTGATTTCGTCTGGAATTCGTAGATACCAACAAACATGGCAACAGCTCCTACTAAAATAGCAGTAGCAATCACGGAAAAGGTAGCGGCAGTGAAGTTTTTTCATAAGGTAACGGATTACAGCGAAGTTACTCTTGTGGGGGGGAGGGGGGTGGGGGCATGTGGCATGAACAAATGAAAAATCATGTTCGAACACTGTGTTCAGAATGAAAAGTGACAGCTGGGAATGGCAGGTCAGTTCATGAAACGAGCATTTCTTCTTTGTTCATAGGCGGGCATAGCGACAAGGGTCAGGTTTCCGTGTGACAACAAAATTTTAAACTGTTGTCACTGAGCTGGTGAGGGAAAAAAAGGTTGAGGTACAATTACATTTCCAGAGGAGCGTGCTTTCGCTGTTCTTGTTAGATGCTTACTTCTGGATTACTGCTGCTAGGATTTGTTGGACTGTTTGGGGGTTTTTGAAAAAAAAATCGAGAGAAATGTGCGTGATTATGGAGTGGCGATGGGGTAATATAGCATGGCACCTCGAAAAAGTTGGCTCCGCCCTTGTGTTACTGTCGCTGTTGGGCAATCAGCGCTAACTATGTACATGGTTACTGAGCAAAAGGACTAATTGGCCTTTTTTATGGAGTTTTCAAGGGCATAGAACGTTTTACCTGACAAGGGCGGTACTGCCGAGTTTTGGGGATTGGTAAGTTCTACCGATCAATCAATTCAACAGCCTTTTTTATAACACCCTCCACCCAATTTTTCATTATGCTGCTATAATTGTGACATATGGGGCTTCTTGAAGCTATAACAAAGCTAGCTCGGTGAAAATTCTAGTTTTCAAAGGCTATCATTTGAAATTACTGTGTTAGTGTCATGCGAAATAGTGCATAAATGATGGACTTATTCTGATAACTGTGTAGCACGAACGCAGCTCAAACGGCGTAATGGTTCGAGTAGAAACACTAGCAGCAAAGGTTCCCAGTTGCTGCCATCCTCCTCTCGATTGTTGCTCAAGCCGTCGGCCCTTTAGCAGCAATTGCTTAGGGACGGCAGCAATCAAGGGGAGGATGGCAGCAACTGGGAATTACTGCTGCTAGGGTTTCTACTCGAACCATTACGCCGTTCGGGCTGCGTTCATGCTGCACAGTTATTAGGATAATGGCAAATTTGATTTATAAACAATGCACCGAGTGTTATGGACAAGAAAGACTGCCTTAAATGGTCACCGATCTGGTCTTATATGGTTACGACTCTTATCAATAACTTTTCCCTGTGTTATTCCGCTAATCTGTGAATTGTTCGATCAGCAACGAATAGAGCGAAGATTACCCGCTTAGGCTACAGTACTCTCGTGAAGGATCGAAGACCACTGCTGAGCCGTTCTTAGTACTCTTCTCAAATTGTAATGAGAGTTGAGCAAGTTCTTAACGTCATGGCTTAAGTAGGAATGTACCGCAATGAAGTTTGGCAGATGTGTCGTTTTTCTTCTCAAAAAGAAAATTTGAAACATTACACATGGGGTAATCGTGTCTGGATTGAATTACCACGCTCGGTGCAAACTAGAAATTATGGTGGGTGGTGGTGTTGAAGTGGTTTGATGGCAGCCATGGCGATTTAATCGTCCTATGATTCTGTCAGATAGCTTTGACATCTGTGCCAGTTGCTATCATGCCAAAAAGTCGCTTAATTTGTACTGGTTGGTTCCGGTTTCGTACAGTTTTCCTAAGCGAAAGTTAGTGCCGTTTGGACACGGGCATGCGGAAGTATAGAAGGAAGTGATGGGATGATTAGATTTCCAACATGCCCAGACCAAGAATCAGCTTCATTGCTGCAGAACCAGCTTGGTTTTCTTGGATTTGGATGAACGAACTTATATTCTGCTAAGCTGACGCAAGTGAATTCCATCAATACAAGCACTTTTGTAGGAGTTACGATTTAGCTACAAGCTTCAAGGTGCAGTGAACGTCGAAGGCGGTGGCCCATCCGCGGCCTCGAAAAGGACGCCTCGCAACCGCGCCGCGCACGCCATAAACCACCTCTTCTGCTGCTGTTATGCTATTTCTAGCAGCTTTTCTACCCGTTGTAATTATCTTCGGCCGAATCGGGAAAAAAAAGCGCCTAGGAATAGCAA
This sequence comes from Ancylostoma caninum, assembly GCA_037903475.1. Classification (NCBI taxonomy): domain Eukaryota; kingdom Metazoa; phylum Nematoda; class Chromadorea; order Rhabditida; family Ancylostomatidae; genus Ancylostoma; species Ancylostoma caninum. The sequence continues at coordinate 113,152 of JBAJFG010000239.1, forward strand.
TCCGGCCGCAGGCGACACCGATCCCCGTGCGCGCGACGCGGTTGCGCGGCGTCCTTCTCGAGGCCGCGGATGGGCCATCGTCATCGACGGCCCATCCCATGAATGACTAAGGGCATCCTCAGGCTTCGCCGGCAATCGCCGCGATTGCCGCCGCGATAGGAAGCCGTTAGACACAAGTTTTTGGAGAAGTTTGGAAATGTTCATGAAGAAGTTGAGAATAGAATGGGCAACAGATGAGGCGATGTGACAAGCGATTGCGATGAGGGCAATTAATACTAATTGCGTGCGTTCGACGTGCGTGCGTCTCTATGACGGGGGATAGGCTTCGCCGCAGCCTTAACGTAGCTCAGACGTAGGTGAAGCGCACGCATTTGAGGTCTCGCAGCATTTTCATTCAGGGTGTTCATGCCGCGTTGAGCGGTCTTCATGAAAAATCCTACGCAAATGTATGCGTGCGTCTTACGCGTCACTGACGCATGCATCAAGTATAAATTTGCCTGGTCAGGAGCATTTCATCTTATCAATGGCAGAGTGGCCTATAGAAAAATGTGCGGTGAGCGATTCAAGCAAGAATAATGGAAGCTAGCTGATTTTTTTTATTTTTTTCAAATGTACGGAGGTATGAATGAGGTGGGGCCTGCATAGAAATCCTTGTAGGTATATAAATAGAATCATAATAAGGTTATCGCTGTAAGTATTGTACCTAAGACAATGAAACTGCACTGTTCACGATGGACTGCTTATCAAGGGTGTCTTTCGAATGGAATGTGGGAGGGGCTAAAGTTAGAAATTTCAGCTGTGACTTTAAAACCACGTGGTCATGTAGAACCTATCCAGCTGTCTGAAGTTGTTGAGCGGTTGAAATTGCCGGCAAGAAGTAGTCGAAGGGCTGTTTTACGCGTGCAGAGAAAATCTCTTTGCTTAGAATCCCGGAAGAGTGGGTGGGCAGGCTGGAAAGTGCGACTGAACGAGAGCGATACGAGAAATTTCATGCTTCACCTCTCAGAGTTGAAGTTCAGCTGCTGCTTGATATGTACGAGAAACTAGAAATGAGGCGGAATAGGGTTTTTATGGGAATAAACAATGAAAATTTCATTTTCAGGGTAAACAAGGAAGGTGAAGTTCATTTCAAAGGGATTGAAAGGTGTTGAACAGGTTATATAGAGGATAATGAATGACACGTCGTCTGGAAGGAGGAGCATAGGCTACGGCTTATATACTGAGAGCACGTGGGTGCAAACTACATCACCTCGTGCTCACCTCACTTCCTACTTTACAAGTCCTAAGTAAGTGGGGGCGGAGCGAGCGCTCACCTCCCCCCCCCCCCGTCCTCCTCACCTTGCTAATGAACCCGTCATGTATGTCTGCGTTCGCTCGCACGCGTCATAATCGTATTGACCTCAGTGTCGACGTAGTCGCATCACGTCGAGTTCTTTGACTAATCATGCGACACGCTAAGACATTTAGCGTAACCAGTACCACGTGACTGGAATGAAATGTCTCGAAAAATAGGGAGGAGTCCCCGACTGTAAACTTATTAACGTGACTAGTGCCTAGTTTCTAGTGACATCACCTTAAATGTCATTAAAAGAGCAGAAAAATCAACGGGCGCAATAACAGAGAGAATTGATTTCTGGTGCGCGATTTATGTACACTTAGTTTTTATGGATTCGAGCCCAACAAATTCACCGAATTTTCAAGGAATCACTGAGGAGGCAAAGTATTGATTCACTCAGATAATCTGGAACTTAGATAAGTTTCTCAACAAGATAATTTATGACCAATGATTCGTCAAAGATCCGCCAATTTTTAATAATGTGTTTGCCAGTGCCACGAGACTGGAATGAAATGTTATTATTTATTACCCATACTTATCGGTTAACTACGAAAAAAGCAGATTCCAACGTTTTGACCATTTTGACCATGCCTGGGCGCACGCGCATGCGTACGCGTAGCGTTTCAGTGGCGTCATTATAGAAATTTTATGCAGTGAAATACATTTCTTGACTCGATGTCGTAGAATTGTGTTTTATTTCAGAATTATTTTTACACTTGAAATAATATGGTAAATAATCAATAATACCTATAAGTTTACTAAGAAAAAAGTAGATTCCAACGTTCTGACCTGGGCGGGGCGGCACGTGCATGCGTACGCGTAGCAGTTCAGCGATGTCATTATGAACATTTTCTACAGTGAAATTCATTTCTGGACTCAATGTAGTAGAATTAAATTCCATTCCAGCATTAATTGTACTCATCAGACAATATGATAAACAATCAATAATACATAACAGTAGTAAATATAATGTGGTAGCTATAATAAATGTTATAAAGACGTGTATAGTTCTCGCGATCACCGACTTATTTCATTTCTGTGGTCGGCTTCTACTACATTAGTAGTAGTATAATAGTGGTACAGTAGTAGTAATATGTAGTAGTAGTAGCATACTAGTAGTGAATGTAATATAATAGTAGTAACAGTAACGTAATAGTAGTAACAGTACATAGTGTAGTGGTATAGTCCATTCAGACGGTAATGATTATTGGTAGCAGGATCATTGACTGAGACGCCGCCGATTTTAATCAATATCAAGCATGCTTGATAGTATCCACTTCCTTCCTGGATGTCCGGAATAATATAATAGTAGTATGTGTTCAAATTGTAGTAAATGTTATTTCTTGGTACTGTTATTTTTTCGCATGGTTATATGTTTTAATAGTATATTTGCGTTTTATTTTCACAGCCCATTTGATTATAATACTCGGTCCTATAATATGCGCATAATATTTAATATTACGTAATTCTACGTATTAATCATTATATATGTATTAATATTAATTCATTTCAACAAACGTAGATACTAGTATGTTGAACAAGTTTGTTTTGACGTCATACCATTCGTATTGACTGTTTTCATGCACTCCTCGTGATATTTTCTGGCTAATCCGATCGAATTTTGCAGGAGTCACGGAATACTTCGGCGTGCCGATCCTTGATGTGGACATGGTGATGGGGTCGTTGGAAAATGCAATGGCGTCAACCGGTGGATTTTGTGTTGGACGTTCGTATGTGGTTGGGCATCAGCGACTTTCCGGTAAGATTCAGTGGATGCTCGATACTGCTCCTGTTAGGCGATGATGCTAGAACTGGTCCTCACCGTCATCTTGTGTGATGGAACTCCGAAATAAGTTCCAAATGAGCCTTTCAGACGCGAATTTTTGCACGGTTTCTGCACTGTGAGCCAAACAGTGTTTGCATTCCATTTGATGAGCTGCTTGACCTTTGAGAGCAAGGATTACCTTTAACAATGGACAATTTGTGCAGGGTAATCCCTGAGCTGCGATTACAATGGTCACACGATCAGCTGTTGATGTTCTTGCTGATTTATGTGGTAGTGCGTACAGATTTTTATAGTTCCGCGCTCGTTATCGCTGAGATTAGCAGATGTAATTGTTTACGCTTTCGTTGTCCTCTGTTAGGTATGAATGATGTTGCAGAGGGTGCATGAATTCCTACTATGATAAATCTATAGGTATAAATTTCTATGGGTGTAAATTCAGTTATGCATTGTTCAGAAGCATTGACCTTAAACACACCATCTCACCTTGGACTCGTCTTTTTTTTTCGGAGATTTTCACATGAAAAGAATCTCCAGGAGCGCCAATCACAATGGTACACGTGCTTCATGACAAAAATACCGAAAAGCTCTCCTTTGACTCCCAAGTTTTGGGAAGCTTGTGGGCGGAGCCGGGCGGAACTACCAAATTTGCGCATATTCTTCGCATCTACTCCCTTTCTGTTTGCACTGCCTATACTGTTAGCAAGAAAATGATGAGGAGATCTCACAAAGAGTACGAGTTTCCCCAGAAGGCGCTTTCGGAAGTGCATTATCCGGAAAAGTAGTATTAGAACACTGGCTCCGCCCCCGGGTCCGCCCACAAGCTCCCAGATAATTGGGTCTCGAAATTGGGTTATCCTACAGTTTTGCGCAGAACTATGGGAACCATTATGATCAGCATCTCTTGGATCTTATTTTTATGTAAAAATCTCGACAACGATTCCGAGATGGGTGTGACAATGCCTTTAACCTAACTGCAGGTTTTGCCATAATCTGAAATCTTTCCAAAAAATTGAAGTTTGCTTAGACGTAAGAGAGCGTGTAATAACTTGATGTCATTCCATTCCAGGCTTGGGATACTGTTTCTCGGCGTCTTTGCCCCCATTATTAGCGACTGCCGCAAGCGAAGGTCTCAAAATTATCAACGAACAACCGGACAGAGTGGCAAGAGTGCAGCGATTCGCTGTTGCTGTACACCGTGGACTGGAAGCGGCATTCGAGGTGAACAGCACGATTTTGGAAACTTAATGCTATGAAGAGAAATGATCCAATGATTTTAGGGATCGAATTTCGCAGTGCAAGGAGTTGAACTGAGCCCCATGAAGCACATAGTATATAACGGAGATGACGCTGAGAAGAAGTTGGATGCTCTTGTTGAAAGGGTGAGATCTTGGATACCCATGGGCTTTTATGCTTATTTTTTAGTTTAACCCATAGAAACTAGGGGAAAAGGTTCTATGGTCGATATCTTGTTTTTTTTTCCTCAGTTTTCCCTTGATTTTGTTACTTCCAGCTATTTGACGAGTCATCAATTATGATCACACGTGCTAGATACTTGGATCGCGACGAGCTATATCCTGTCACACCAAGGTAATAAGTTAATTTTCGTGAAACCCCTCGTTCTCTTTTTTTCTGGAAGTTTCCTTTCCCTGGGAAAAGATTTCTGAATCTACTTGCTTCTTACCTTCCTATTCAGCCATTTGGATTTTCTATGTTTAGCTAATGCAAAATTCTGTAGATATGAATGTATGATTTGGGATCTAACATATGTCTATTTTCCTGTTTCTCGTGGGATTTTCCTTGCTTTCATAGTTAATTGCAATAGATTGAATTTTTCCTGAGCATCCAAGTGTTTATGTTTCCAACAAATTTTTTACGTTCATGATCCTTACAAGGGAAGTGCAACAGGCCAGACTCGCAAATCGGAATGAAACCTATCTGGCTTGAATCTTTGTTGGAGAGGGTGTTACAGTATATATTTTGTTACTGCCCTCGGCTTCAAAAAACAAAAATCCCACCACAGTACCATATGCGCTGCAGCACTCGTCCGTCAGCGACGATATGGCCGAGTGGGGAGACAACATTTTAAAAATTCTTTCTGTTGTATATTGGACATTCCGTGCTCCCCGTTTCCGCGCTATGCTTCGTTACCCTTGGAAGGCGGCAGGGTATACTGATTTAGATCCAGGCTCTTTCCTCACTCCAGTGGAAGCCTGCTTCCCCTCTGATCTCTGCAGTGAATGCGACTGTAATGATTGTAGCAGAATTTCTTTCATTGTCTGCGCGTATTGTTCTCACCGCTTTTGCTTTGAACACTTCATTGTCTGTGTGCACCGTTGCTGCCAGTAAATGCTTTCTCATTGACCATCCTTTTTTTGTTTTGAATGAAAATTTTACAATTTTCTAGCGACTCGAGGGAAAGCTGTACGATCACTAAACTACGTTCATAGCATAGTAGTTATTCTATAGCTAGTACGTCAGTAAAGACAAGTGTTGTCTTCTAGCCCTCCAAAATTGATTTCAATAACATAGGAGGAATAAAAAACAAAAATGCAAAACGAGTGTCAATGACGGGATCCAAACCCTCGACCTCCTGCCTATCAGTCCGCATCCTCCCCACTCGGCCACATCGTCGCTGACGGACGAGTGCTGCAACGCATATAGTACTGTGGTGGGATTTTTGTTTTTTGAAGCCGAGGGCAGTAACAAAATATATACTGCAACACCCTCTCCAACAAAGATTCAAGCCAGATAGGTTTCATCCCGATTTTCGAATAGGCCTCTTGCACTTCCCTTGTTAGTTTTCCAATATTTTCCCTTTCTCTGCAATATTCACTCAATTTTTTTAAATTGTTGACGTTGATCCAATAAGCGGTCGTTTTTGGAGATCCGTCCTAGAAATCATCCTCAAAAGACTAGAAGTTGTTAAAATTTATAGATGAAGCGGTCGCAGATGAAATTTGGCTTTTCTTTCTTCTCTGTTGCTTCTATTTTTTCGATATTTCTTTAGAATTACCACACTCTTTTCGAAGGGGGGAGCGGATGGACAGTGCTCCCTGAACTACTTTTCATTTTTGTGTGATTTTTTACATCATTTCTGTCCTCTCACCAGTTCTGATAGTTATAGATATATTTTTGTTTTTCTTTTTGGACATTTCTTTTGTTTTTCAGTGCTCGTCTTATGGTACAGTCGGAGATGTCAGAGGATGAAGTGGAACGTGCGCTAGTAGCGATAGCCACAATAGTAGAAGAGTTATAGATCTGTTTGTACCTCATCTCAGCACTCTTGTTACCCTAGTCTGTTCATCTACCCCTCAATACACTCCTACTTATGTACTTTGTTGTACCTTACTTTACTTTGTTTGTATTCAGAATTTATCTGGGTTAGATCGTTGTTACTCTCTTGATCTTTTCTAAAATACTCATATGAGGAATTGTTATGTTTCGTTGCCATATTTTTTTAGTTCTAATTTTGTTACATATTGCCCTACGTTTATACTTAAATTTGTACCTGCCCTTTTTTGGAAAAGGCGTTGAAAAGGCTGTGATCGATATGAAATTGTGGATTGCTCATTTTACTAATAAACTCAGCGATTTGCCCCGTTGTTTTGATTAGCTGGTATATCGTTGATTAGCGAGAACAGTATTTTCTTGTTCTGCTTGCAGTTGGGATGGACATTGGTGCATTTGCGGACATTTGATCCAAATATCTTCTGAGACTTTGTTTTGTTCTTTGTTCAGATGCCAAAATCAACTTCTTCGACTAAACTTGATTTGGAAATTCGCGCTTCCCACAATCTCTTACTCGTTCTTTCTCTTCCTTTATCTCCCTCCCTCTCTTCATCTCTCATTACCTCTTTCTCCACCTTTCTCTGTCTCCCTCCGTCTTGCACTATCCCTCGCCTTTCTCACTTTCTCCCACTTCCTCTCCTTTTATCTCCACCTCTACCATCCCTTTACCTGTTCCACTCCCTCTACGTCTCTAATTCCCTCTGCGTCTCCCACTCCTACCTTCTCCATTCCCTCTACCCCTGCCCTACTCTACCCCTCCTATTCCCTCTACCTCTCCCAGTCTCTCTTCCTCTTCATCTCTCCTTGCTTCTCACTCTCTTACCCACTCTAACTCCCCCCCCCCCCTCTATTTCTATCTCTCCCTTTTCTTTCTCGAAAATCCTTTGAGAGCTAAATTTCTGGGCATATTTACGAATTGATTCCCGTAGGTTATGGTGAAATTGATTGAAAGGTCATATTTTATCTCTATTTATCCTTTAATGAACGATTACTGATGCTCATGCTTATTTCATAGCACGCGGAAAGCGAAGATTTTTTCACTCGATCTTGTCTTACATGGTATTTCCCTATTTTTCTCTGGATCTGGGCCCATACCCAGTATATTTTATCCAGTCTGATAAACGTGCTTTAACGGATATCTTGCTGTGGTATGGATGTTCTGCTATCCAATAAAAACAAATCCACGGATATGCGAATCCACTCGTTTCACTGCAGGTTATCTTTATCCGGTCCATTCCCACTCGATAACGATCCGTGATCAACTCTTCTCCATTCCATGTTGTCTCTCCCCAGGACAGCGCATTTGCGCCAACAAATGAATTCGTCGATGTATGAGTTATACTGAATAGCACAGTGGATAAAAACTAGTGGGAATGGGCCCGCTATGTTTTTCCTCCCATGGACAAATATTTTGGATACGTCTCCTGGTCTTTTCTCCTGGAGTTATTTAATGTCTTATGTAGACGTGAACTTGTAAATCGAACTTTTCTACTTTTCTAATGTGGAAGCTCTCCTCATTTTCTTTATTCTCTTTTCCTATTCTTAATAATAGCTAATTCTCATCTGTGACACCTTCCAGTTCCCTAGTCATTGATCATCCGTCCTTGTCAAGTCTTATGAACAAAATTCTTTGTTCTCTTTAGTGTCAAGGAAGTTGCACAGCACAGTTTTTAGTACCTTTACTGTACAGCTTAGGAATAATTTTTTTGTCCAAAAAATCAAAGAAAGGGCGTGTTTTGACGCTGATGTTTGCCCATGGTCGTGTACAATACTGTTCCTGTAATCTAACAAGTAAATAAATTCTCGGTCATGAGTGAGAGTACAAAAAATACATGATGTTCCGCGTGAATTGATGAGAAACAGGTTTTTAGTTGGCGTGAAAGTGTTTTTTGTTCACTTGATGGTTGAGTCTAATTGGGGTTGAAGGAGAAGGGACAGCAATAAAAACTACTCTCAAAAATACATTATGGCTTATTTTACGTTGTGACGAAGTCGTACATTAATTTGCGGTATTTTATAGGTAAAGCACTTCCACGATTAACGACGCGATATCTGAATTAGACGTAACCTACGCTTTGGATGGCGTCATTTCCGCTCTACGCCGAGACCTACAGGATCGGTAATCGTGTGTACCGCCGGAATGAGTACAAGAGAAGTGCGCCTGGCGGTGTAGCAGATACTGGAGACACGCCGGATGTGTACGCAGATGACTTCGAGGAAGATGGGCCGTGCGCTGTGGAATGTTGGTTTTATTTCAGCTCAAGACTAATGCGAAAGTCTTTTAAATATCAGCAACTTTTTCTTCTGGTCCTTGATTGACTAACCTATCACGTTTTTTTTTTTCAAACGGATGCCAGTGAAGAAATTTCTAGCTATTTTTTGTAGTTTATTAAGCTTGCTATTAGAGTTAATGTACCAGCGTTTGGTGACCTCGGTAAAGTTTGAAATTGAACTTTTCAAGCGGTTTTCGAGCAAAAATCGGTGTTTTTTTTGTTCTCGGAACTGCAAAAAATTAGTTTAAAAGGACAAGTCGTAGACAATGTCCTTCTAATTAGCTTTCATGCAACTACGGTACACCTCTCTGATTGGTTAATTTCTACTGGCCAATGGCAAGCTTGAAATTATCTCAGAATTTTTAAACGCAGTTCAAGCTGTATATCGAAAACTCTCGGGTCTTGGCGGTAATGTGAGCAAAGACTTCCTCAATTAAAACTGGTATAATTACTATCTATTCTACCTCCATGCTGGTCCTCAATTTTCCGATGAACTCCGGCGTTTCCACACCTTTTCTTCTCTTTTTCGAAGCGTAGCTCTTGAACGGATTTTGTGGGATTCCGGATATTTCGTAACTAATTTGATGGGATTGGAGAATTATTCAATTCAATTGTGGCTTGAGATAGGTGGGAGGGGGAGGGGGATAATGCAAAAAACATTGACCTCTCCTATTTGGTAGGAGAAATTTTCGCTTCAAAATAGCCTAGAACACTGTAGTTCTATACTTACGTGATTCTTGCAGGCACTCCTGCAAAGCGAGAGCGCGAATTGCCTGATGAAAGCGAACCGCAGCTGGAACCGGTTCGAAAAGTGTGCGAAAGCGATCCGAGAGTCACTTATGAAGGTGGAAAATATATGGCGGAGTGAGTGTTTTCTGTAAATCACGTCATTTTTGACTCATAAATCGTTGATTTGGTGGTTTCTGCAGAATATTAGTCATCAGGCTGCGGCGTTGAATTACTTTTCGTTCGCATAAAAAAAGTTTCAAAGACAGCGATCACTTCGTGTTATATTATTATTGCCTGCTCATGATTCAGGGACTGTCACAGTTTGCATCGCTGGGCGCAGTTGGGGAGAAGTGGGGGGGGGGGAGAGGTTACGCTATTAGCGGCAATACTACTGGGCAATACTAATTTTTCGGCAATGCTTTGTAAAACAGCTAGAGATCTAGCATTGCTTTCTTTTTGATTATTACTATTACTTTGTCTTCGGTTATTATTTAATTTTTTTTCATTCCCAAACGTTTAATATTGAAGTTAATGTTCTAATATTTTTATTATCAACTTGTCGTCCATCTGGGTTCTCAAATGGGCAGATCGTCGCTCCTCTCTCCCCCCTCACCTTTCTATAGGGGTACTTATATCTACTTCCTACCATAACCTCTAGGGTCATGGTAAATACGGTATCTCCCGGAAATGGAACTTAGCCCAGGTGTATTGTGGGTGTATTTCTCATTTTTTTACACGATTATTAGCATTATTTTGCATCCCACAGCTATTCAAACGACATTTTCAGTTTATATTCCCTTATTGATCCTAACTCATGTACATAAAAATTACACTTCGGTAAAAACGGGTGGAATATTCAAGTACGTACGTACCTGCAACGCCCTGCACCTATACAAAGGTTTGGAAGATTCGGCAGAGTACCGTGTCTACGGTTTACTACCGTACCTCACAATAACGTGGTTACAGTGTAAAAAGGCATGGAAACTGGAGGCGCTGTTTCGAGCAGGGAAATTAAGATGCTTACATGCTTATGATTAGTTTTCAGATCTGGGGGATCTGGAGGCCCTGCAACGAACAGTGTTTGTTCTTTAATATTCTGAACTGGATGTTAAAGAAGAATCATAGGTTTGGCGGTTTGGGGGTTCCATCCACGGTAAAGCTATGGACTAATGTTTAAAAGATGATTCCCTCTAGCCGCTAATGCGCGTAGCACGGAATCAGTGAGCTTTCTCGGAATGGGAAAAAAGGGAAGATATAACTGGACAACTGCGTTGAGTGTTACATGATACTCCTTGTTTCTATTGTTTTTTCAGCAGCTTTGCGGTTATAAAACAATGAAACATGTGCTCAGCTTTCTTTTTCTTATACTCCTCCTAAATATCTCAACAGCCAGAAAGGAAAAGTCAGACAAGGTATACAGAAGAGTCGAGAAACTATGTCTTCTCATTTTTGTTTTCTAGTTTTCTGCTAGAGATTTCACGGTGAGAAACCAGCGGTTTTGTTAGAGGGGTTCAATGGATGTTAGGAAGAAATTCTCGGAGAATTCACTAATTCCAGAATATACGTACCCTCTGCGTTCCATGGAAAGCTCATTGGCATGCGAGGGACTATGAGAAGAGAACTAGAGGAGTCAACTGAGTGTCGGCTCACGATACCACGGAAAGGGCAGACGGGGAATATTGGTAAATGACGTGGATTTTCGGTGGTTCTGATCTTTTTTCTGGATCAAACTCCGTTCTTTTGCTTAGAGATCAAGTCATTTGTTGGCCTTGAGAATGTACAACGTTGCCTGGATCGTATCGAACTGTTAGTGGCGGAAGCGAGGAGGACGGTATGCTTTTCAAAGAGTTTAGTAGAAATTTTGCCCAGAGTTTGGGGGAAAACCGAACGTCGGCTTTTTCTGGCTGAATATAGGAATCACAGAAGGCCTCCATATTATTTTTGTTTTTTTAATATCAAGTGCTTGATTATCTCTTGATTGTTCTTGTTTATTTTGCGTATCCAAGCGTACGCGTTAAGCAAACAAAAAAAAACACCAAGGCACAACTAGAAGTTCAGCTTTCAGCATGCAGTAATTTTTCAAAATACATCGTTTGATATTTTTATGTGCAGTGTTTCATATTTATATTCTGTTTTTTTTTTAATTTTTGGCCGCTGTTTCACCTATTTCTTCGCCTTTTCAGGCACCCCTTACTCATTTTGTCGCTATCCCGTGCAGTTCTCCAGAAGTGATTCATGCGTTTGAGATGTTCAAGGAAGCTGTGATGGGAAATGAACGCGTTCCGGTCAGTTTCTATGGCTGCCGTTGAATTTAGCGCGAAGTATAGCACGCTGTATCTTCGCCACCTGATCGGCTTCGATTTTGATGCGTATCGATTACAGGATGCTCGCGCTACGGCGATGCTCCGCAAAAAATTGATAAAAAATCGAGTGTTATCGAAATTCACGCCCACGCGGCGGCGTTGCAGGGTGCAGGAGTTTGTTGTCTGGTCTGTAATTGCGTACTTTTGCCCTTCGGATTGATTAGTGGGCAAATAGACTTAGTAGAAATTTCTGGAACGTCTTTTCCTGACGTAGCCTTCATATTTCATATGTTTAATAGGAGTCAAATAGAAACGGCTGTTATTTCAGTGTGATCCCACATTCGTGTCATTCTAGCAAGCTTAGAAGGTTTTTTAATAAGCCGTCCTGAAGCCTATGAAATACCTCATACTAGGAACAGTTGTTCACTTTTTCCACGAGCCTCAGGTTTTTATGAAGTTTGAATTTTAAAGGAGGACTCACGAAACCCCGAACTCTTCACAGCACCGATCAAACTTCACATTACTGTGTGCGTTCTGTGGTTGTTCGACGACGAAGAGCAGAAGAAGGCTGCTGACGTCATCAACGGCTGTCGTGATGAGATCATGTGAGCTGAATCCTCGTACTCTAGAGAGGAAATGCGATTAGGGGAGCGTGCCATCCCTTGAACTTTGTGGGATTTCTGGATTAGCCTCTGCTTAATAACACGAGAACATCCAGTACATAGCATGTATTCTAATCTCCTGGGCAAGGGTTTTGAAAAATCAGTAAGATATGGGATTCAGAGGTTTGTAATGAAATCACGGTTACGAGTCCTTTAATTTTGCCCTCATGCAGCTGCTTTTTCTGGATTTCTGGCGGCATAGGTATAAGTTCCAATGATTTTTGAGTGGTAGAAGCTTTTTTACGATTCATAAACCAGAAAAAAACCATAGACAGGCTGAAAATCCTCACATAATAGTATAGGTTTTTTTTTTCAATTTTCGATCCATCTGTTCGAATGATATCCATATAATTACATCTTTATTTAATTGCACTACCGTCAATTTTTGAGTGTCTGCATTTTCACGTAACAATTTTTAAGTGTCTATATTTTTGTAAAAGCAAATCTTTAAGAGCTCTCTTGCCACAAGTCCCCTTTGAAGTCGATGTTAATGGCGTTGAAACTTGGGAAGACGATCCAGCCAACGTTAAAGTGATCTACGGTGGAATGCGATCGGAACCGTGAGTGATTGATGCAAATAACATGCAAGTTTGATGTGTTTTAGCAGCACGCAATTTGCAGGATACAAAATATGTGTGATCTGATCCGAAAGAAGTTGGTGATCGCTGGAGTCTCACCATCAAAGGAGAAGTCCATTTCCACACTGGATTCGTCTGTACGAATGCACATGACCTTGATGAAGAGCACCTATGCTAGCAGGGTACAGTATCACTGTTGAGTGTGGTTATGTTCATTAAGGAGTAATTTTATGCGTTTAAGGACAAACCAAAGGCCTTTGATGCAACAGTGATTCTGGATGAATATAAGGACTATCATTTTGGAACCTTTACTATCAACAAGGTTAGTACTGTGATAATAGAAACGACCAGAACGAGAACTGGTCCCCGGAAGAGTCAACAAATCCACGCGTTTCCTCTTGTCTCTATCCCTCCAGATATTTATTCCCGCAATTAAGTTGTTGCTTCTCATGTCCATTCTTTCACTAATTATTACTTACTTATATACTCATTATCATTACTTATATACTTACTTACTTATTTGTTATTTACTTAAGTTTTCTACTTTTTCAAATAGTCTTCCGAACCATTCATTCGTTTATTCGCTCATTCATTCATTCATTCATTCACTCATTCATTCATTCATTCATTCATTCATTCATTCATTGAATCATTCAATTCCATTCATTTATTCAATTCCATTCATTTATTCATTCACTCATTCATTTTTTCATTCACTCATTCATTCATTCATTCATTCATTCATTCATCCAACCCATAAACTCTTTTACATCTCCATTCATTCGCCGCGAAATCACTCATCTTATTCATTCCTCCTGCATCGACTTTTCTTTCTTTATACATCACCCTCATAAACGGTTTTATTTCTGGTAATCTGATCAAAAATATTGATCGGGGACCAGTTCTCGTTTTTATGGAACACATACGAGCGGTAGGGTAGTATTACTCATATTTACGTTTATGTGCTAATTTTCTTATCATTTTTACTGTACCTTGCAAAGTACCCCAAGTTGACGTCACTTATTGATCAATTTCAGATCTGTATCTGTTCGATCAATACAGTCGACACTGAGACGGGCTTCTACCAGCAGTGTTTTGAGATGTCGTTGTCGTAGACACACACGTTCTGTCTCTGACGTCACGACGTGTATTCTGGTGCCGTTGCGGACTTTGTACTGTTTCTTTACAGCAGCAGCAGCAACAGTCGTTCTGCAGCAGATAAGAACGATTTTAATTGACTATTGTGTAGCGGCGCTGCCATTTATTGCTACTGTTTGTTGCTTTTATCCAGACTCCCTTGTTGTTGTATATATTTGGATCTGTTCTTACTAAAGGATATGCCCATAGTTTTTTTTCTTTATTTTCTTTATTTATTTTTTTTGTTTAGTGTGCAAGAGAGCACTATCCTATCTTCGTCCTCTATTTTTATGGCATAATTTATTGATTTTTGCTAGATTTCCTGAGGAGTTCCTTCTGATTTAATCTTACAAATTCTTTTTGGTGTAGTTCTGGTTAAGTAAATATTGTTATCGGTGGAGTACTCAGTGTGAAGATTCACCACTGTGAAACTAGATTAACCTTGTTGTTGACATTGGCGCAGAATTTTAGCGCCAGTCCAACAAAAAGGGCACCCTTGTAATTCCACAAAGCTGTAGTCCTTACGGTCTATTTTGCCACTGTGCATAGTGAATGTGGATTAGCAGTACAACTATAGACGTGAAAACAAGTATAAGTCGAGGGGTAGGCGGTGTTGGCCACAGTTTCCTACCTTTTCTCTGTTCTGTTTAGAATTGATAGGGCTGTTCATGTATACTGGCCAATCCAGTGAGATCTGCTGGCATTCCCTTCCCTGTAGGTTACTATTGCGGGCTTTCAATACGCTCGGTTTCCGAGTGATTCTGATGTTTTCTGCTTGGATTTTTAGGTCGATTCAGCTAGAGTTCCTTTTGCATTTCCTTTACTACCTTCCGGAATCCACACGGGAATCCAGAGAAATGTGTATCCTATTTTCGTGTCTTTCATGGCATAATCCAGCAGTAACATCTTTTCGAATGCAGTTGCTACGAAAATAGAGAAAAATGGGTCAAAAATAATAAAATATGAGGTAAAAAATAGACTAGCATCGTTGCACTAGAGGGCTGTGCGCGCGACCACTGTGATTAGTCGATTCATGCGATCAGCCAATCGCAGAGCTCGGTCACGCCACTCTTTGCTGGTACAATGCTCCACACCCTGACGCTGTATGATACAAATTTGCGAACAGACCGAATTAAGATTGAAATTCCTAACGGAAAAGAACTTTTTACGCATAGCGCAATTTATACTGTGTGCGTTTGACGTGCGTGCACTTATAGTTTAAGGATAGGTGGCTATCTACCTGCGGCATTCGCGCGGTGTTTTCATTAAAAATGTGCGTGATGCGTTGAATGGTTTTCATGGTAAATTTCCCGTCTGGCAAAATCGGCGTCTAACGCGTGCTTGACGCACGCACCTGGTATTGATTGTGTTATATAGCTGGGAACAGCCTTCTTCAAATCTTATTCTTTTGTGATCGACTGGCGTCGTGGTTGAGGTGTTGTTCTAATTACTTCTACATAATCGATATATCGATTTTTTATTTCAAAGAAGACACTTCAGAACTATGGGTGTCAGAACATGGTTTCATCGCATACGACAAGTGTTCATTTTCTCGCTGCTCGCTTTTGCTTCAAATTTCGAGTACGGGTTCTCCACCACCTACCTGAACACACCAGTGGAACAGTTCAAGGTAAGATTTTGCTAAGACGTTGTTTCTGCGGCTCAGTAGCATCAAATCGCGCGGCCGTGCTGCTTCGAATAGATCGATAGTCCGGAAAATCTAGTCATACTACCGCAGTATAAGATTATTCTGGGTCTCTTGTGCTAGCGCCAATTTATTGGTATAGGTAGCCAGTTCACTAATTCAGGTATTTTTGAATGAATCCTTCGAGAAAATGGATAAAACTATGACCGAAACCACCTACAGTATGCTGTGGAACTTGATCCTGAATATTTGGTTTGTCGGATTCTTCATTGGAATCTGGTTCAGTCCGTTGTTGAACGACAGATTTGGACGGAAAGGTTTGTATCCCTTCCTTTAAGTTCAAATTTTTTTTCATTTTTTTAAATCAAGAAAAAAGGCTGGACGTGGGAGCAGGAATCAGGCAGTAACTGGTCCGGATGTTTCACTAATCACAGCTTTCCCGAATGAGGCATCATAAGGCATAGGCAATTAATGATGACGTCAATGTAGTAGCGGATGTCCTATGACCTCTCTGAAAAAAAAAAACAAAAATCGTATAGAAAATTCATATGGGGAGCATTATTTCATGGAAAAATATAGAAAATTTCTTGCTCACCTGTCATTCTGCAACTTTTCTTACCCAAATGTTGCAAAGGATCCATATTTTCATTCATTTTCCCAAATTTCATGCGTTTTCTTGCAGTCGGGTTCCTGATCGGCTGTGGAATGGCTCTCATAGGTGCAGTGCTTCGACTGTTTGCTGTCATATTCTATCGCCCTGAGCTTCTGATAGCTGGACGATTCCTAACGTCCATGTGTGAAGCGGTCACCTATCAGTCTTGCATTCTCTATTTACAGGTACGTAAAGGTTTTTTGTCTCTTCAACGCAGAAAAGTTAGAGATCACGAAAAATTTTGCATAGTTTAGGAATTATCTGCCTGCACTAGTGGCAGACGCAGCCCCCCCCCCCCCCCCCCCCCCGGAGAATGGGTCGGCAAATTTTTGAAATTACTTTACAATGCATATAAAAATCTTGTAATAGTTTATTTTCACTTGTTTATTTTTAATATTATTTTTAATATAATTTTTACTAATTACTTATTATAACTAACATTTTTATTAATTTTATTTTCCGTCTGGGTCCCCAAAACGGCGGAGACCCCAGTTTTTTTCCCACGCCCCCCCCCTTCCGCCCACTTTCTGCGTCCACCACTGTCTTGCACTACTTGACATTGTAGGTCAAACCATTCCTGCGATTACTTGACCATTGATATTTGTTTTTTGTAAAGGAGTGTTATCCTTGGGAGCTCAACTTGCTGTAGTAAATACCAAAAACGCAGCAACTAGTCCTTATTAGATCATTTGATTGAGAAATGTACCAAGCGAACTTTTCCTTTTTTGAAGGCACGGTCCCACCTCACACTTCAGAATCTGTTCTGAGGTTTTGGTACCAAAAGAATCTTCAAGCGACGCTGATCCTAATGATATAGGTATTTCCTTGAAAAGAACCACTTTCGAGCCCATTCTTTTTGGAGAGTTCAAGGTGTCCATTGCGACCGCTACCACAAGGAGTTGTACACCTAGCGCATTAGGCAAAGGGCCCGATATCAATGTCGCCACTATATACCGCAACACGGCATCTCTTTGTGGTAGCTGTCCCAACAGTCATCTCGAACTCTTCAAAAAACAAGGGTTCAAGAAGGGGTTTCTTTAGGGTTTTTGTGAGAAAAGGGATAGATCACTGTAATCAGCGTCTCCTGAGGTTTCTATTGATATCAAAATCTCAGATCCGACCCTGAGGTGAGATGCTAGCTCTAACAATAAGTTACCCATAACAAGATCTCTTCCAGGAATGTTCTCCGACAGCGAAACGAGGCATGATGACGTTTCTCAGCGAGATCACCTACTCGTCCATGTGTCTTTTCGGAATGATGCTGGGTACACGACAACTTCTCGGCGATGATTTGGTGGCGCTGATGACGTTCGCCGTTCCATTTTGTACGTTCTCAGGCTTTCGAAGGTTTTAATGTTTTAAATTTTAATGTAATGTTTAATTTTAATTTTAATGGTTTTAATTCCTACCCATATCTGCGCTAAATCCTTCACTCTGCTTGGATCTGGAGAGGGACGTCTATACATTTTCAAAGCATGCTTCATTACAGAATGAAAGTCTTCGAAGTCCTCAGTGGGTGTTGTAGAAACTACGCATCTGAGACGTTGCCTAGAAGAGCATTATTATTCAGTTTATGGATTTTTATGGATCGAAAAAAGGCTGTAAATGAAACTGCCTCAGACAATAGAACTGAACATAAATAATCCGACTTGTTTCAGGCACCTTCTTTTTCATCGCATTGTTCTTCTTGCCGGAAACTCCGAAATTCCTCCTGATTGCTCGCTCAAATCGGCCAGCAGCTGAGCGTTCCGTGCGCTTTTACCATGGGTCAGATTCTGATGTCGATATGGTGCTGAAGGAGATCGTTATGGTTGGACTTTACATACCTTTATATTTATTTATTTATTTATTTATTTAGACATAGTCAACAGCTGAAAGATAGAAAGAAATGTTAACAGCCGGATGGGTAAAGATGGTCGACTTAAGGCGTGAGCGTTCTTCTTCCTAAGACGTGTTGTAAAAAGGCACTGGTTGAAGAAAGAAACCAGCGAGCCCGTGTGCGGAGGCTAGCTGGTTATGAAGCTTTTTGAGTGCATATACAGCACATTTTCGAGCGGAAGAACTTTAGGTGATAAGACGAACGGAATGCAGTTTTAAAGAAGGCTGAAGGGTAAAAAATTAATGTTAGACAATCAAGTAGAAGTGGGAATAGCATGAGAGAACCAAAGCACGAAAAAAAAGAAAACGGAGGATAGGCGCTTCTCCATATAGAATGATGGAACGAGAGAACAGCTAAGATCTCGTGGTTTCCATACACGAGGCAGTCATCGGAAAGGCTGGTACTTGGTTGAGATTGTTATATGTTAGTTTATTTACAATAATTATTTATTCGTTTGTTCCAGGAAGCAGAAGATGAGAGCGAAGCGGTTGCATCGTGGAAATCCATCAAGGAAATCTTCACTGAACCTCACCTCAGAAGAGCTGTCATCCTCAGTATCTCCGCCCTACAGGCGAGCATCAGAGGCAGTGTGCATTTCGAGAGAGTGGAAAGACGGTGATGGAAGATCAAAAACCAATCCACTATTCAGAATACTGTGGCTTTGTGGTCGATGTTGTTGTCGTCAACATATTTCTTGGAACAAATCCAGCTTGATCAATCAGTAGCATCGTGGAGCAGCACAGCTATGACACTTGGCTACGTGCTTGGCACAATAGCTGGATCGACGTGGATTGAAAGGTTTGTTCCAGAAAGTCGTCGTAAAGGGCGAGCCCCGCCCACCTTCTCCACGCAACTAGGGATAATTTTAATAATTAACCGATCAGTAAAAAAACGTAGTGAACCAAACATTTTCTGGTAAACCTTAGTGAATTCCCTAGATAATTTACCAATTTTTGTCGAAAATTACTCGACTTTTTATCGAAAATTACTCGACAACACCTTCAAAGGCATCCTAAAACTACGAATTTGAAACTGTTAAGCTCTCTACATTTTTCTCACTAATATTTATGTTTTTTTCCTAGACCTTTATTACTCTATCAATACCATTTCACAAAATCAGTCAAATATTCTTATAGCACTAAACTATCCTTCCTTCACCTGAGGTAGAGATTATTTTACTCATTGCAGAAGTACATATGTACGTATGTACCAGTGGCGGACGCAGGGGGGGGGCCCCCGAGAATGGGTCGCCAAATTTTCGAAATTACTTTACAATACAAATAAAAATCTTGTGTTAGTTTATTTTTAATTGTTTATTTTTATTATTATTTTTAATATATTTTTTATTTATTGTTTATTATTATAATTAATATTATTATTAATTTTATTTTCCGTCTGGGTCCCCAAAACGGCGGAGACCCCACTTTTCTTCCCACGCCCCCCCTCCCGCCCACTTTCTGCGTCCGCCACTGGTATGTACAGTAGCGAGCAAAAAGATTGCAACTTTTGGTTTTTCGTCTATAACTTCTTTCAAAGCAGAGCATAGAGGTCCAAATTTTTGTGGAAGCTGTGAGTACTCATGACAGATAGGAATGAGTGAAAAACTCCTAATTCCATGGACTATCTATTTTTTTAAGAAAATTTTTTTCTTGCAGAAGTCGAAATCTGTGATTTGGCACCATCCGGAATGTCTAACAAAATAGAGTCCAACGCTGGTGTCTGACCACGTATTGGTTCCTTGTGCAGAATCAATCCGTATACGCCAGAGAACGTGCATCTGTTGTCCACTGGTTGACTTCTGCGAACACTATTCGAGGTGGATTCAGCAGTGATCCTCTATTGATGTTTCTGTCAGCCTGGCTCCTTCTTTCAGCCCTGATTGGAGGGGATAGATGCTGCCAACGTTCCTATAGGTTTAGTCGCAGGTGTTCGGCTTTGATGTAGTTGATTGCTCCCTTGGAACTCCAAAATATTTCGGCTGGTTTCAGTACAGCCGCTGTGGACATCACGAAAAATAAAGTTTGGAAATTTTTCTGTCTCGGGGAGAAGGACACCGGAACGATCCCATAAGTGCTGAGGATGCTACAGGGTTCCTGGAATATTGTTAAGTACATGACGATTCACACTGCCTTATATTGGTCGAAACAGGACTATTCGAAGTGGAGAATGCTGGTCACTAGCACGAGTGCGTGTGTTCTCTTGCCCTACACACGAATTTTTACAGTGAATCTGGAGCCTTTTCCCTGAAAATGCCTCGTTTATTTCGCTTTATATAAATCAAAGTGAATTAGCCAGTTTTCAGAGTTCCAGACTACAGTATCTCACTCTGGTGGTGTCTCGTAGATTTCATTGCACCTTTGTGAGACTTACCTCATCAAATCCAAGGCGGCATGAGCCGTCATGTACTTGACAATATTCCAGGAATCCTGCAGCATCCTCAGCATTTATGGGATCGTTTCGGTGTCCTTCTCCCCGAGACAGAAAAACTCCCAAACCTTATTTTCCGTGATGCACTCAACTGGCTGCACTGAAACCAGCCGGAATATTTCGGAATTTCGAGAGAGCAGTCAACAGCATCAAAGCTGAACAGCTGCGACTAAACCTATAGGAACGTTGGCAGCATCTATCCATTCCAATCAGAGCTGAAAGAAGGAGCCAGCTGACAGAAACATCCATAGACGATCACTGCTGACTCCACCTCAAATAGTCTTCGCAGAAGGCAACCACTGGCCAACACATGCATGTTCTGTAGCATATACGGGTTGATTCTGCACCAAGGAACCAATACGTGGTCAGATGCCAACGATAGGCTTCATTTGCAAGACATTCGGGATGGTGCCAAATCACGAATTTCGACTTCTGCGAGAAAAAATTTCCTTAAAAAAATAGATGGTTCATGGAATTAGGCGGTTTTAACTTGTTTCTATCTCCTATGAGAATTTGCAACTCTCACAAAAATTTGGGCCTCCACGCTCTTCTTTGAAAGGAGTTACAGACGAAAACCCAAAAGTTGCAATCTTTTTGCTCGCTACTGTACATATGCACAAGAATATATTCATCTATTTATTTACACATATTCGGAGCCAAAATCAACAAATTGTTTATTCAGGCATATTTATTCGTATAAATTGTTTATTTACGTATACTGGTAACTGAAACAAATTAACACCAGAAATCTTTAGAGATCACGATCAACTGAAAATGGGTGTCAGGGATTCCCGGAAGGACGTTTACGTAGTTTTTTCAACGCTCTTCTTTGTGTGCAGTTGAAAATGAAAAGAAAATTACTGGAAGTAGAAAACGCAGTAAAAATGAAAAGAAAATCATTGGAAGGAAAAAGGCACCTACCTCACCACTACTACTGGCAACGAGACCTTGGAACGCGAACACGAACAAAGGACACCCTACCAGCAGCTAAATATCTTAGAGATGAAACTAAACATTTTTACTGGGAGTAGTTCTTCTTTCGTAATCAATTTTTCTAACAAAAAAAAACTTACATCTTCATCTGTTGCAAGGGTCAAACTGGAGAAATTTAACGTGATATAATTTTTGTGCGGGAATTTTTGGTGCTTACTCTGTTATTTAACCAGTTTTTCAGGGTGGTGGTGCAAATTTCTCATTCGATGAAGAAATCTCAACTCATTCAAAAAATTAGAACATAAAAAACACGAAAATGGCATTTCTCTTAGCAAAAAAAAAACAGGAAATACGGTATAAATATTTCCTTTAAGGGGATCTAACTGCTTCAAGACTAATTTTGGGGTTTTCAGTAGTGTAAATGTTTTCTGTGAGTGTGAAATCTGTGAAATTCCCAATGAAAAGACTCATATTTGTTTGTTTTTTTTGCTTGATTCATCTTTCAATCACTTTCAGGCTAGGACGCCGAACCATTCTCCTTTCATTCACCATTGTCGACAACATACTTCTGGTAATGTATGTGGTCTGTGCAGAACTCAGTCCACTAGTGGACGGGTTCAAGTACGGCTGCCTCGTGTTACTCGTCACATACGCTTTTGTCTATGGGTGAGTTGTCCTCACATTTGTGAGCTGATTCTGACTCATGGGTACTATCTTCTGGTTGAAACCCTCGTCAGCTCAAGGGATATTCAAAATACTGACCGTGGAACTGTAATTCTGGAATTATTTTAGGATTCACAACCTTTCTCAAAAAAACCCGATTTATGTCTGAATGTCTTCCTTTTCAGCAGTGGTGTCGGCCCCATCTCGTGGTTCATCTCGTCCGAACTGGTACCGCAGAAGTACCGCAGCATCACGCAGTCCACCTGCTACTCGCTGAACACCATCATCGTCGTCATTCTCACTTTTTCAATCCTACCACTCTATTCAGTAGTTGGCACCTATGCGTTCCTTATTCTCTACACTATTCCGTCGACAATTAGCATATTTATCCTGTATTTTTACTTACCCGAAACTAAAGGGAGAGAAATTCACGAGATTGTCGCCGAATTGAGGGGAAAGACAAAATCAAGTTGAACAGACTTCAATGCACTGCGCATTGCCGCGAAAAGGTGCGCGACTTGGTAATTCGCGCTGCTCAGCGAACAGCGTAGCATTTTTGCTCGTTGCAGGCGTGACGACAGTGGTTTCAATACGTATTGATTGGCTGTTGACGTGGCAGTGGCGACAATGCCAGCGCAGCGCCGCCCACAATCGATTGATATCGGAACCACTGTCACCACGCTACGGCGGCTAGCAGAGCTCTACTCCTTGAGAAGTGCAGCGGCGGTCTCAGAAATTTTTGCTACTTTTAGATGCACGCATCTACGTACGGATTTGTGAAGAAGACGCCCCGGATTTTTTTTGAATTTCAAATTTGATCTACCCATTTTGTCGAATGTATAAAACGGTTTCGGGATTTCTCATCTACATATTATTATTTTTTACCATAAGCTGTCCAATGTGATATAATCAGTAGAGGAACATAGGGATTTATAGACGAACGAGACTTGAATATCCATAAGTTCGGTATCTGTAGGTACAAAGTTCTTACTGGTATCGGTCTTATAAGCCACCATGAACTGCTAATCATGTACAATTTGCATCAAGCATCACCCCTATTTATACAAGTATGGAGTCAAAGCAATCTGATACCCCCGAAATTCTAGTCTTATATGTGTACCTTAGGACACTGTGTGGTATCCTTCATGCCATTGCGTAGCTAAGGAACCCTGCTAAGATATTTGAAATATATATGATATTTTCTGCGGTAAGAGTTGTTGTTTATTGCTAACACCTTATCATTTACTCCGAAATTTTCTCGGTGGAGTAAATGCTGAATACCCAGTTTGTTACCTGTGGAATACCTTTGCTCTTCTAGATACTCCTGCGGACCAAATAGTACCGCTTGGGTTTTCGATTGTTTGCATATTTTGTAAACATCAATAAAGGAATTAAATCCTTTATTACTGTTACTCTTTTAGCGCTCAATAACGGCATTATGAACAACGTAAGTTGAAAAATGACTGAGCGTCGCAGTTGACAGCAGAGTCTTCGTCTGGACCATTTCAAGGTTTTTTATAAGATCTTTTACTCGATTGGCAGAGATTTGGAAAGGGGAAAACTCCTCTTAAATACTCAATGAAGAGTCGTATTGTGGACATTCAATGGATTTGGCTGTATTGGAGCAATAAAGCGTTTCACATCAGTTTTAAACCGTTTTACATCAGTCTCTAGCATTATTGTCAGCTTTCCAAGCGAATTAGTCGTTGTGAAGATGCCATTTTTAATTTGATATCACTTGAAATTTTATTTATTTAATTATAAGTATATTTTAAATGAGACGTGCTCGATACAAGTAAGATTCTAGACGGCAAAAAAAAACATATTTCTGTGGTTATTCGTGAGTAGCAGATCTTCCAGCCCTTCATCTGTATTTCTGCCTGCTACTGGTCGAAGTGCCGTTCAACAAATTGTGTGCTTTTCTACCAGGCTCACACAGAAAGTGGGTGGAAGAGGTGGAGGGGGGAGGGTCTCTGTTACTGTGGGAAACAAAATCACAGTGAAAATATTGATTTCCCCATGAGTAATAAAAGACAATTAATCACGCCCCCTCCCCTTACACGATTAGGAAAGACAAATGAAATTGATAACCCTAATGAGTATGGTAAAGCTTGTATCCACTGTCAGTAGTAGAAATTCAATTGATTTTCTTACAAAGCAAGCGAATCTTTAGCTATGAATTTTGAAACTATGACAACATCGATCGCAGGCGATTTGCACATTTATTCCAAAATTTCCCAGCTGGACATGAATATTCCAATTTTATGGTTACATTAAGAGCGTGACCATTACAACGCAAAACGTAGAGTTTGGAAAGGAAAAAGAAACGAAGAGATAAGCAAAAGAAATGGTGTTTTGATAATTTTCTCTCTAGCCGATTAAATGGACCTTAAGAGGCAGCTAGACCTCAGAAAACGATAATTTGTCGCCCGTAAGCCAACGAGAACACGACAGTTGCCATAAAACATCCGGAATTCGTCGGGGAAAAGCAGAACTGCACAACGTAGCAGTGTCAATTTGTTGCACTTTTCTATGCATTCTATGAATTTTTTTCATCCATAGAAGCATGGCTCTGGCAGATAAATTGATGTTATTCGTCGGACATCATCTATCAGGCAGGGACAGCCCCTGTACAAAAATTATTGCGCTTCTGCTCTTCTAAAGTGGCATTCACTTAGTTGATTTATTCAGAGCCGTGCATCCAAACGCGTTCAATTCCGGCTAGCATTTCGTTCTTGCACGCAAGCAGCGAAGGTCTATTGCGATTCTGTCCTGTCAAGATAAATTTTTATTCTTCTGCTGATTAATCGTTCCTTTGATTCTACATTCCACCAGTTTCCTTCTCTCTATATTGTCCCTTTTTTGGTAATTGCTCCTAGGAACCCCACTCGGAGCAGTAGCTCCTAGACCATTCATCAATTTATGGATCGAAATTAATCATCACTGTTATGTACATATGTATGTGTTCGTGTCAGTTTAAAAGCGCCATCTGTGGAAATAGTCGACTCCGAGTCACCAACATTAAAAATTCCAAAAGAACGAAGAGAATGATGACTTGCTTGCGAAGAAACTACCAGCCACAAAAAAAACCCAGCTGCCTTAGCCCGTGTTTACAATTCACCGCAGCGCAACTGTCGCGCGCAGGAAAACTGCTCAAAAGCAGTTGGTCCCGTGTGGAAAGCTTGTCGTTCTGCTTTACCTACTCTTTGTTGTAGTTAATGGTTATGCCATGGCCTCAACGACGCGAGTTACTAAGATTTACCGTTTTTCCCTTCTTCCCACAGCAATTTCTGCATACGCTTCACGAAAGTCCTGCCACCTATCGCTCCGCGCGTGTTTTGGCCGCCGCCGCTACACTACCGCCTTGCGATGAAGTGTAAACACAGCCTTAGACGTGCTTGCGCAGTGACGATGCTTCAACTAACACAAACTGATCACATGCACAAACATGCGTGAGTAGCGCGTCGTGAGACCCACGAACGTCAAAGGAGCATTCAAACACCCGGGAAACGGCTCCGCTTCCCTTGGGCTTCTCGCGTGCTTCGCACCATTTTACTCTGTGAAGTCTTATATTACATGCAGAATCGATTCTGGCTCCTTGAAGCGCGAGCTTTGGTCTTTTCAAGAACATATATAGAGAGGCTTCTACGGCATGTTTCATTCTATTCTGAGGCCTCTCTCTTCTTCTTCCTGATCTTTTGTTCGCTTTCGATCCTCTCCGTTCTTCTTGGCTCCTTGGTGATGATCCTAGTTGCACTCAGAAGGTACGTCTCATTCCATGCCAAATAATGGGCTCATTTCCAAGGATCGCGGTAATAACACAGATTCAAGAAAAGTCATTATTATCCAGGGCAAGCAGGAGAATATTTGTAACAAAGGGGCGCTCACCTTTGGTTCAGGGAACTCAGATGTGAAAAAGTGAAAATCACCATTCAACCAAGTCATGATGCACAAATCTGATGTTGACGACAACATTCTGGAGGCACTAGGAAAAGCTTTCATCAAAAGATTGGTTTAAAATCTCGAGGATGGCGTAGACGCGCATTACTGAGTGTTATGACCAAGTGGAAGAATCAAGAATGATGAGAAATCTGGGCAACTGGTGACCCTCGATTTGAGGTACAGCTGAAAGATAATCTCTACTTCACATGTTCTACTCCTATTTTGTGATTCATCGTGGGATCGTTTGGGGAAGTGTCTGTAAGCATTATAAAAAACGCACCCTCTTATGCAAATGCCAACAGAATGGGTAATGCACAGATCATTGCGAAGCTGCAAATTCCCTTCCAAGACTGGTGTGTGCAAAGAGAGGTTACGATTACTGTTTGGCGTAGTTCTACCGGTATAGTTCATCATTTGTACAATGAGTCAAAAATATAAAATCTGTGTAAAATTATAAGAACTAGTAATATTTTGTCTTGATGACAGACGGTGTCGTTGTGAAGTATGCTATGGGTCTTAGGTTTTAAGCTTTGTACGAAAATTGTATTGTAAGCATGGTAACTACATACATACATCACCTTCTGTGTCACCTCCTGTATCACCTATCGCGGTATCACCTTATAAGGTCTTGGGCTTGCATTCACGGATCTTCTTAAATATTGAGGGATCTAGTTCCTTTTCTATTCTCTTCTATCATATGAGAGCAGGTGATACCGCGTATGCGTTAGCAATAGCACTTCAAAAATGGTTAACTGGTTGACGTTAATCGAGCCCGTTCATGGGGTGCTCCACGAACTTCATCTGAGCATTGTAGAGGCATCGAATGCGTTTGTGTCCTATACAGTGACTTGCGAAGAGAGCCAATGAAGCAAAACAGCTTTTCATATTCCCAGACTCCTCCGATGCTAATTTACTAGACATTTACTAGACCCATTTATTAGAGATGGATGGCTTGGATGGCCAGGATCACGACTAAGTCATATACTGTGCGAACAATTATACGGTCTATGAAGTTTTTGTAAGGAACAAGTCGCCGTTATCCCTCACAACGAGATCTGTTGATGGTAAATTTGCTCAAAAGAAACCCCAGGTTCTGAACGGAGGAAAGCGATATCTCTCTCGGCTACTGTGCCCAAAAATTAGGAAGATAATGTCATTATTAGCGTGATTGGTTGTCCTAAAGACTGCATAATGTTAGTAAACGCAGAACGTGAAAGTTGATCTGCTAACCTGCTTGATTACACGTTCATGAATTATGGGGTAATAATGACCTGCTGGACTAGCATGATTGCTCCAGAAAAAGAAGCAAACGCTTCTCTCTTGGTTTTTCTGCGAGTCTTCTCGTATAGGACATACACCTATTTTGTAGGATCTAGTGAAATTTCGAACGTGACATCTCTTCAAGCTCGAGGTTAGAACAACAAATGTCCTTTGAGAAGATTTTCCTCATTTGTTCTGTTGCTTGGAAAGATTTGATGTGCATAAACTGCTTCCGAAGCTTGCATTTCTAATAATATTCAATGATATTTAGTAACGACACGTTCTTTCTGACGCAGGCTGCAGCCTTAATCAAAGGCTGCTTAGCAAGTGTTTAGACTTCTCATTGCTGTGCGACATGAGACTTTATCTTCTAAGTCATCACAAAGTCACTTTCAGCATTGTTATCGGTCGAAGTGGTGAATTATTAAACATCAGAAGCATCTTAAGAGATTCATCAGCAGGATCATTGTAACGTGAATTCTCAGTGACGTAGAATTCTTTTCAAAACCATCATTTCCTATACGATGTCTTCTTCCTGCATGATATCTACAAAAACATTTTCATAAAAGTGAGAAAACGCTTTGTGAAAACCAGACGCGTGGCGTGGAAATGTATTCCGACGTCAGAAATTGTTGCATTAAAACTGAACAATAGATATTTCTGTTGGCTTCTGATCCCTTATTTTCACCGCCAATTTTCGAATATTCATTTTTGCTTATTTAGAATTGATGGTGACCGTTGATAAGTTTGCATCTGAAATTCCGGGTGTATAGGACCCCAAAGCGTCGGGCCCCCCGTCTTTCCTAGTACCCCAGCCTTCCCCCACCTACAACCTCTGTCTGCTTTCAACACTGCATTGCACACATTCCAAAAAAAAAGATTCACTAGAAAGCATGAAAAAATGCTTGTTTACCGGTGGCTGGAAAACAACCCTCAAGAATGAGACGAAAATCACAAATGTAATTTGATAAAGACTCAAGGCAAACATTCTTCACTCCCATTTCTTTTTTTTTTCAGGAATAGATGGGATAGGGGCGTACTCCTGTCCCTACAACCTATCTCCTTCTCTCTTCTTTTCTCGTAGCATCTCTTCATTCGCTTGAATCTATTAATCTATTCAGCACATCTAGTCCTTCCTTTCCTTTTTTTTCACTCACTTCTTATATTTCCACTGTTTCTGTTGATACCAGATATTTTCCTCTACATCATTATGTTTATCTGTGCTCTACTTCTATTACTCCTCTTTTCTCTTCTCGTACTTCGTATTGCTAGCTTTTCCTATTTTTAAAGGTTCTTTCACCCACTGATTCACTCACTCTCCATTTCATCTCTTTTTACAAATCCTGTACTCCTTACCTTAGACGGTTTCTATCAATTCGTTTCCTTTACATTGATGATCATTGATCATTTTATCTTTTACATTGATCATTGATGAGCTGACAGCCTCCCTTTTATTTCTTTTTTTCCTCCTTCCCTTTCTTTATACTCACCACTCCTGGATGACTTTGCGTATCCTCAGTTCTATTCTACCTTTCATAACTATAACATCTGGTGTTCATTTTTGCCATTTTTCACTTCTTCCTACTTCAAAAATTTCTCATTTCTCCTCTCTCTCTCTTTTCACAAGCTTATGCTCCCATTCTTACATACGCATACCTTGTCCTCCCAACTCTACATCGTAAACAAGTAAATATATAAATAAGTAAACAAATGAATGTGTAGACAAATGAACAAACAAATTTTCTTAACGTTTCGAAAGCTGCTTTAGTAGCTCATCCATTCATTTATTACATGTTGGACTTGCTTGCTAGCAAGAATCGAATTAGAATCAACGCTGCATAAATTATTTGTCAACGCCGGCGTATTTATTTATTCAAGATTCTATTCCAACTCCACATTCAAGCCGAATTCCACCCTTCGCGCATAGCATGGCTTCTAATGACCGTTACAGTACTTCTAACGACTCCCGTTAAGAGTAATTTGTGGCTTTTTGTCGCAGCTGATCAGGTCCGAGTGGTTCCGCTGATTGACCGCCAGGCCAAGTGTAGGTGTAACGTCTGATTGATTGATCGTCGAATGATCGCCTCGTTTCAATCGTCAGTTGCTAGAATACTAGAATTTCCATGTGCTTTTCTCGTAAATAAGAACTATTTGATTTATCTCTACGTCTTCAATTTCTCTTCTTGTCTCTTTTTTCGAATTTTCGGTCCTAATTTGCCGATCTTTACGGCATAAATGAGAAAGTGAACTGCATTGCAGCTTTATATGAATCAATAACCATATTTAACACATGCCACTGCTGTATATTTTGCTCTTACTTGGGCCACTAGCATTTGCTGATAATACGGACCAGCTAATTTCTGTTATAGTGGTGAGTTTCTTTTCTGTTCATCTATCCTTTCAAAACTCCAAAAACAACTTGTTGACCAGCATTTGAGGAACAGATCTCTGATTGCATTTGAAACTTGCTCAGCCAAAAGCTTGTCGACAACTTGTTTCCACACTTCCTTGCCTACAAGTTGTCGGCCGCATAAACGTGCCGAAAACTTGTCTTCTCCTTCCTTCACTGGCAACTCAGCGTTAAATTGCTTAGGATTCCACCTTTTCTTAGGGTATGCCACGGTAACCATTCGTTGCTGTACTAAATGCATCGTATATTGCGCAGGTGAGCGACGAACTGGTTGAAGGGGTGTAGGCAACTTGCTGCAAGTTGTTTTCGGAAAAACTAGTCCAAAACTTGTCTCGGCTCCTCCTTGTCGTCGAGTTGTCGGGAGAGAAGCTTGTTGACAACTTGTTCTTGGGTGAAACGATGAAGTCAAACTTTTTGGCAACGATTTGCTAGTGAAAAGGTTGTTTGCAAGTTGTTTTTGGGTGAAGCAGGTCCGACAACTTGTTTTTGCAGTTCTGAGTTCTCATAAGTCTTTTTTTTTTCTCATTCGTGCACACATTCCTCTCGAAGTTACCCCTATTTCATTTACGTCGCGCCACATTTTAAGTGAAGATCAACTGTAGCTGTCTTAGACTATGCAGGTATCGTGCGCTTTTGATAAGAGCATTATGCCATTCACTTATCCACTGGTTCTTTAAATGGAGTTTTCCAAGCCGCTTCCTCCTGCCCAGCTTTGTAACGAAATCGTTCACCATGTTGACTTCCCGACCTAGATATACGTAGCTGAAGCATTCGGACGTGGTCGTTCCGTTGAGCGAGAATGGGGTTTCTGGGGTTCATTCGTTTTTCGTAAATATCGTCTTCGTCAGATTCAGTTGAAGACCGATCTTTTCACACGCGTAGTCGAAGTTGGTCAGCATCCGTTCCGCTTCGCTGATGGTTGGCGTTATAAGGACAATGTCGTCAGCTAAGCGAAGATGGTTGAGTCGCCGACCATCAACTTGCTCTCCCATGTTATCCCATTCTAGTCTTCTTATGACGTGCTCGAGAGTGGCATTGAAAAGTTTTGGCGACACGGTGTCGTCCTGTCGAACCTCGAAGACGGTCGATGGATACTGCGTACATTGTCCCAGTGAGACATGGATCACATAGTCGCCATGGCGCTTTCCTTCCTTGTTTTCAAAAGCGACCACAACTGCCTCGACAACCTAATCGCAGGGAGTAAGAAGCGGTTATCCCGATTCAACGTCCACTACCGTTACCACTGGGTTAACAAAACAAGCGAGGCAGAAGACGTCTCAAAGATCGAGCTGATATGTAAGAGTGATATTGTGTGTCTGCTGGAACATTTGTGGGTGGAATACTGACAGCTACGGCATGAAGGTATAATGGTGATCACCGATGTCAAGTACATTGTTCACCTATGAAAGTTGAAAAAACATCTCCACGGAGCACGTGGACGAGCAAAGGGTACTTCTAGAACGAAAATGTTAGACCAAACATTACAGGTGAACTGGCGACCTGCCGCTGCACAATCCTTCTTGAGGCATTCTCTCATGAGCAGTCAGTGGAGCAAAGGCATCATTGATATACTTCCGATGGCAGTAAACCACTGATTTTAATAGAAGTTAATCCAAAAGATCAGCTGGTCTCGTTTTGAAATTGTGAAACAATAAATACAAATTATGCTTCAGACGTCCGAGAAAATACGAATCAAACTAACAAAAGACGAGTGCAGTGAATAACCAACTTTTAAAAATTGGAATAAAAATTCATAGCGCTTTCCTCAAGAAGCTGCGTTCCTTTTACTTCATTTTACTTTTACTCCTGTTTTGTCATCTTTTATTCCGAGCGATTGTTATTAGTCAAATGCTCATAGCATTAGAAATTATTAATCTTGAATGCTAGTATACAGAACTGCATCTTCACATTTTTGCACCATAAAATTATTCTACTTTCAGCTATTCCGTCATGGTGACCGCGCACCCACTGACAGGGTTTCCAATAAAACCTATCTTAGCTCATTTTCTAATGGACTAGGGGAATTATCTAACGTAAGTGGACTACTGGAATACAAAATTTAAAAAAAAACACATTTTCCAGAGAAAGAGACTTTCAGAAAAGCATAAAATTTAGAAAGGCATCGAAAACACTTATCGTCTTGGCACTTTTTTACGGGAACGTTATGTTGACAATGGATTTCTTCGAAGACCAGTCTTACCATCTCAGGTGAGTGGGTGAACTCTGTTATTTCTCGGATTATGAACTTACGTAGGCCATGAAATGGATTTTTTAGTACTAGTCAAATTTTGCGTCTCGTATGAGTACCTCTTGTATCAGGTATTAATACGAGTCCCTGCGCTTTTTTTCTCCACCTATTTGTCATCTTTTAGGAACTTCTCCAAAGGCTTACGAAGTTTGAGGTGACATTGAGAAATGTTGTTTCCGCGTACGCAGTAAGCCGAAGTTTGAGTTCTGTGGGCATTAGAAAGGCTCTGTAGTGTACTCATGACGTCAGAGTACCCTCGTAACTAACGGCCACACTGGCATCTATGCACATCTTACTTTTTCTTATATGGAGTATTCCTTCTCTTCGATTCACTCGATTCGTCTTAATGCAGCTCACTTTCAATGCCTATTCAATAATAAGTTTATTTTTTACTTACATATATCATGAGTTGCGAAGAATAACTAGTGTCAAAAAATTTGTGAATGAAATCAGTAGGAGTTTGATCACAGACCATTGATCTCTTCCTGCCTGTCATGCTCCAGAGTCCTCCCCCCCCCCATTTTTTCTGTATAAACCCTCCCTCAAACCGTCAATCCACATCTATCCGTGGTAATCTCCACTCATTCTGTCATAGGTAGCCATTTCTCTTGTTGAAGAAGCTCATAAGTGGGTTTTATTATAAATTATCCTGTATAAGGATAGCGGCGAAACAGGCTGTATGTAAATCTCATTTAATCTATCTTTGAATTCCTAATTGATCTACATATTTAATACTGTTATATGGAGTAGTATTGACTGTACATAGATGTCCCATTGCGCCGCTTGTTCCATAACGCTATGGAGCCTCGACAAAACAAACGAAAAAGACGAACACTTTTCTAAACTAAATTAATTGAGACTGTAAACAGCGGTATAATGCCTATGTATCGTCAAACATCTAATAAAGTGCAAAGCGAAAATATGAACACGACAAGGTGCGTACCTATCAGGGAAGTAAGTCTACCTCAGTATTGTTAGGGGTAGGAAATATAACATTCGAGAACCCACCCTGGGTTAAGATTTTTTATGCAATGCCCTAATGCTGTGGTCGTAGAAAGTGGTGTTCTCCCTAGCACTATTTACACCCAACAACTGACTGGTACGCTGCATGTATGGCTACCTAGAAACTTCCAGGATGTACTCTTTTAGGACCTTTTTAGTGTAAACGTGACATGAGACATGAAAACACTCATTTTTTCTTAGTGCTTCCCTTTCTGTTCTTACAATGAACAATAAAACTGTACTGTGACAGGAGCCCCCAGTGAAGATCACCGTTACATTCTTTTCAAGCGTTATTTTTTATTCTCCGATGTGCACACCTTTGGGTGTACCAAGTAAATAAACAAATAAATAAGTTTTCTCTACGAAAAACTAACAATCTTGATACACAGACAACATTCTCAGGTATATTTCCGCAGCAAGGGCAATAACCGTTGCCTAATGAGTGCATCGCTCGTTGCCAGCGCCATGTTCAGTGTCTATGGCCGACCAACGACATCAGCTGTTCCCATATATACCCAGGAGGGGAGGGACTGGGTATGTTATGACAACGGTTTTTCTCTCACTATAAGCGATTTAGCTGTCATATTCAATTCACAAAGTGAATTTCAACGTCTTTTCAGTTGTTGGGCGGAAGCGTCGACTGTGAAGCTGAGGTGAAACGCATCGTAACCCAATGTGGACGAACACCGAAGAAGAGCTATGTAAATGTGAGCAGTATGATATTTTGCCACAATTGTCGTCATGAAAATGAGAAAACTTTTCAGTTCACTGAATATGAAGGTTTGATCTTCGAATGCCTTCACTTGAATAAAAAAAGCAAATTGTTCCCGACTGGAAAAAGCTTCGAAATAGTTGATTCATTAATTAATGAGGTAAGCTTCTTCCACCTCATGCTTACTCAAGTTACTGAACATGACGCACATCATTGCTTAGAGTTACCGACTGTCTGAAAACTGAATATTATTAAGCTGGCATTTTCCTATGCGAAACTTGTCAACATTAATTAAATGTCAAGAAGATAGTTGCCTGAAAAAACAACAGAAAATTCCAAATGGTTTTCATGTTAAAAAAGGGCGTGTTTGTCGTTTACGTACGATTGCCTACCGTTGTTACCCAATCATGGTTACCTTTATTTTCTTAAAACTCTTTACTCAGCCAATTATTTCGGCTGGCCGCGGTACCAAAATAAGCACTCCGAACTGGCCGCTGTACCAACAGAAGGCGGAACGCGGCATTTCCTGGAAAGCAGACGGATCGCGGGAGGTCCGTGATTTGGCCGCAGTCATTCAGACGAGTTTTTGCACTAACCGCGGTACTATACATGGGAATATTCCGGCCGCGCATCTAAAACGGATCAACTGCGGCACAGGGTCCCAGCGCGAAACATTGAAAAAGTGGCGTCACATGACATTTACGAAATTCGTGGCGCACTACTTCGAGCTTTCGTATGTCCTCCAATTTCTCTCCTTTCCTTTGTTTTCGTTTCCGTGTTACCGTGTTAATAGATGTTAGAATCGAATGGTTTTCATGTCTACTATTTCAGCCTCTTCTTTCGCGTTTCACACTAGATTCTTGGTACATTTTCGGTCTTGCCCGACTTTCAGGAGTGAATCAGGTGAGGATCCGTGGAAAGAAGTGAGATCTTGCGCTAAGCTCTTCTCTTCCAGCATCTTCGTGCAGTCCAATTCAAACCCAAATCGATTCTGCGCTTTTCCTCGGAGTTCCTCGAAAATGATTTTAGAGGTCAGTTCATGCGTTTAGGTTTGGGCCCGTAGTAAAGTGTCATGGCGGTGAGATGAACTCCAAAACTCATCATCAGGCTTTAAGCGATGATTGCATGCAAGCTCACATCCACGAAGTATAGGATAGCAGGTCATTGCCACCCACATCACTGCTAGAACACGCATGTGACAACAGAGGAGATCATCGCCCTGTTAGGAGCTGATCGTCTTCTCATGCTGTGGAAATAGTGGGAAAGACGAGTAGACGCAGAATTAGCCACCCAAAGCGTCCTTTTCTGCGTCTACTCACCTC
This sequence comes from Ancylostoma caninum, assembly GCA_037903475.1. Lineage (NCBI taxonomy): Eukaryota > Metazoa > Nematoda > Chromadorea > Rhabditida > Ancylostomatidae > Ancylostoma > Ancylostoma caninum. The sequence continues at coordinate 148,339 of JBAJFG010000239.1, forward strand.
TCCCACTATTTCGACAGCATGAGAAGGCGATCAGCTCCCAAAAGGGTGATGATCTCCTCCGTTGCCCGGTGCGTGCTCTAGCAGTGACGTGGGTGGCAATGATCTTCTATCCTTTACCCTATGGATGTGATCTGGCATGCAAACATCGCCTAAAGCGTAGTGGTGAGTTTTGGAGTTCATCTCACCGCCATGACCCTTTACTACGGGCCTTGAACTAAAGACGGATGTGATAGAAGAGAGATTTTACATCTCTACATCGAGCATTCAAGAGCAGAACCAGTCATCTATGCAAAGATCCTGGGATTCGCATCATGTAATGCAGCATATATGACGCTGCCAACTAATTTGTCCGCGTAAAAATGCAAGTAGGGAAGAAAGCCAAAATCCGGACCGTTTGGGGTATGGCACAGTGAAAATGGAATGGTGGCATAACTCGAACCGTTCGGATTTTGCCATTCATTTTCTATACTTTGCATTTTTGCGAGGACAAATTAGTTGGCAGCGTCATATATGGAATTTCCAAATCCGACCACAAAATACTCGATAATGATATCAAATGTACTCATGTGGAATATTTCCCAACGCAGTGGGGAATCAACAATCTTGCGAACCGTACAATGGTCTGGTTTTATAATTGTGAAATCATCGTTCTTTCTCATTATTGACTTATTTTGAAGGTTTCTATTTTTCCAACTTCACTTCCTGTATTCGAAGTTGTCTTTTATAACTATGTTTCGTCATTGCTCTGGAACTCTACTTTGACTTCTTTCTGCATTACGATGCGTTTTGTTGGCGTTTTCAATGTTAGAGCACTATCTTTCGATGATATTATATGGGAACGCAATAAAGTTACTGTGTATTCTGTTACAGTGTATACCTATTGATTCTGGTTAGTTGTTGAAGTATCTGCTAGGATTGCCGGCGTCCGCAGCTGAGAGCTCTCATTCGCTTCGCGGGTTGACCACGCACTACTGCTTTACCGCGCTCTGATGCCGGCATGACATTGACCGCGCTCTCATGTTGGCCTATCTGCGGCCGACTCAGCGGAGGACCGCGGGGGGGTCTGCTTCAGCCCGAGACTGGTGCGCGGCCAGCCAAAAGAATTGTCTGAGTATGTTTATCTTCTCACTCACCTACAGACCCTTTTTTGGCATTAGTTCCACTGTTTGGCACACGAGCCCACCTCACAGATTTGTGGACCCAAATGCTCTCCATTGTTTGATGTTCCTTAGCCATCTTTTCCGTCTTGAACTCATCTCAGTGCCAACTTGACCAGAGAATAGAGCTGTAGTGGGCACTAAAATGTCGGAGAAAGGATAAAAACTTGAGTCATTAATCAAATGAGCAGGCTTGCCCATTAGGCCTCATCTCGGACCTTCTCCAGAGCTTCGAAAGAAAATTCGAGGTTTTGTGTGGCGTTAGGTCTTGGCCGATGGAATCTTGTCAATCCTCACCTTCGTAGCAGAGAGGAATCCCCATTTTAGGATGCTACGTCGTTATTCTATAAATCACAGATCACCAAGTATCCGTTAGGAGAAAGAGAATCAATAAGTGCCGGACAGAAAAAGTAAGAAAGTCGTTTTTGAAAAGGAGAAAATAGCTGTTGTAGTGCGATTACCTTTTATTCCCACAAAAATTTCCACCACTGTTAAGAGAGAAGATAGGAATGAACCTAGAGATATCCTACCCATTTTCCGGGATTTCTAATGATTTTCTTCTGGATTTAATAGTAGAAGGCTCTCACTACCTCTTACAGGAATTTAAGAGTCCTCGCAAATAAGTAGACAAATGGAGGGAGAAAAGCGACCGCCACTACCCGCACCCAAAATGCGCGTCTCACATGAACTTTTCAAAGTCTGTGTCGCTACGAGAATAGAGAACCTTAGAATAAAGAATAATGCAGAGAACCTTGGAATTAAGAATAATGGTTATGCTCATCACTAGGTTACAAACAGAAAATGATCACTTAGTTTTTTCCGTGTTCCTCTTGCATGCCTTTAAGAACTTGCCCAAAGACTTTTGGCACATCACACACATCACATACTGCACGGCTGGTAGTGTATTTGTTTTGGAAGTTTAATTTGATAAATAATTTCTATTTTTTCATCTTCGCGAAAAATGAGAAATGCAAAATTCTCCTAAATTTGCACATTCCAGTATAACAACGGTCTTCCAATGCCGAAATGGTTCGAGGAGCATAAGGGTGAAATCATTCACGATTTCATAAAGGTCAGCGCGACTCAAGTTATTGACCCTTGTCATTGTTGTTGATACCAAATGGATAGCGCAGGTACAAAATTTCATCCTCGGAGTGGGTGAATATCACCACCCCGGCATTTTACGTATAAAATCGGGTCTACTCCTCAATACTACCCTCTACAATCTCAAAACCAACTGGGAGCGGTTCGTCACAAATGGAAGCCTTGAAAAGAAGAAATTCATCGCGTACTCAACGGTTCGTTCCTTGTTGTTGTTCCACTTTAGCCAATATATAGATTATTACGATAAACTGCCTTCATTTACTTTTGATGTTATGTGCAAAGCTGATTGTGTGGCATCACAAAATACCGCCCATCTGGTCTGCCGCGCCGCACTTCCAACGCTGCGCGGTGAGCGTTAACGTATTCGATGCTTCTCTTGTAGTTTCCATCATTTTCTTTGTATTTTTGTTTCCATCTAGAATGCTCAGGTCAGCGAGGTAACAAATATCACCAGCACATTAATATCGGCATTGCTCGACAACCACTGTGCCCATCTGGTGTGCCGCGCTGCGTAGACGGTGCCATGCTGCAGAGCAGATAGACGGTACTATGTAGTACAAAAATAAATGCCTGCTTTTTTTTAGCAAGACTGGCTCATTCAATCTTTCATGGAATCACTTGGAATTCGAGAGGCTGCGTTGGGTGACGGGTATCCACCTTACAACACGCTTCTTATTTTGGAGCTAAGAAGAGTCAAGGATATGCCAGTGGTGAAGGTATGCTCTTACATATGTATAGTCGACGACATCTATGGTTTTGTAGTAACATTGGAACGAAGATATAAATACAAATATTCCAGATCTTCTACAGAGATCCTAACACATCGCTTCTTATGGATGTGACTAGTTCGATACGAGGATGCAAACAGTATGCAGCCTGTCCGTTGGAACTCGTCCTCGGTTGCTGCCCACAGTACACCACAGCCAATAGGGAGGAGGAATGTCTTCCGAAGAAGTCGAAACTTCGATAGTACCTCGCTATTATCGAGGATCTACTGTAGTGAACAATTAACGGAGAGAAAATGATACCTATAAACGTCACTCATTCCACCTTTTCTTTACATGTACTTCCACAATCATGTCATTTTTATAGGAGTCGCTTCCTAGCTCTTCCCAAAGTGTTTGAGGTTAACTAGATCAGTAGCGACGCTTTAAATTAGATTTTTGCTCGCTTGCCATTTCGCGTTCATAACCGAGACTCGAGTCAACATATCTGCTCGTACCGAAGTAAGCTTTTAACACTGTTCGAATTGCCAGTGATTGCTTCTAATTTCTAATGATTGTACACAGAATCTTTCAAGGTTTTTTCTTCGCAAAAAAAGTCCAATAAAGAATTTGCTGGTATTCCTAAAAAAGGAATTTATACTAGATGCGTGCATTCAACGCTCGCGCGCGTCTTTATGATGATGAATAGGCACATTCGCGTCGCAGTATTTTGCGCTATTTCCATTCAGGCCTATATGACGCGTTAACCATTGTTCATGGAAAATCCCGCAAATGAAAGCCTACGTCTGACGCATGACTCACGCACGCATCTACTATTACTGAGTAACTAGCCGTGCACCCATTTTTATCTCCATCCGTTCATCTATCCTTATCTTAGCAAACCAGTGGCGCCACCACCTTTGTAGGACATCGAATCAAATATAATAACCAATATCATCTCTTCAAAGATTGCAATAGTGTTCTATTTTTTCGTATGAAATCCTGCAACGCAGCATATGAATTTGTGTACAAATAAACTCCCTCTCAACTTGCACACGGTATCAATATCTGGCTCACTCGGAGCATAGGATGTGAGTTTCTACACTCCTAAAATTGAAGTAGAGACAGCCCAATCTTCAATTAATGATGACTCAAGTGTAATGAGCATGTAAGTGCTGCTGTCCTCTAGGTTTAATCTTCTGTTTTTCGGCCTATTCCTAAACGGGACGCCATGTTCCAATAGATGTAAGAAATTCATTCGAGGCTCACAATGAGCCCGTGCGTGATGCAGAGAAACATCCGTGAAATCCAACTTTTTTCACCTTCTGTGTTCCTTCTTCTTTGAACCATGACATTTCATTTTCATCTTTCAAATAATTATTGTAACAGCAAGGTTTGTTAGGTGGACGAATTTATTCTTTAGCCCGTTTGTACTCAATCGTCATCTTCCGAGGCCTAAAAGTGGCTCACAGTTCTTATGTGTGTCCCAGCCCGCCAAATGTCTCCTTCCACTCTGCTGCTCTGAACCTTATGCGAAATGTGCCACCTAGAAAAGCATTCAGGACAGGACATAAACCCACTCTGAGTTCACCTTTGTTGTGGAATAGTCCGCGCCACTCATTACTGTCGTTGCGGATAAGTGAGGATCTTCACATGTGAGGCTGAGATCTCAAAATGAAACAACAAAAAAGACTGTTAGTCAATAACAAGTAAATTCTTGCCCTTTGTATAGTTATGTTAGATATAGACTGTAGATAACATTAAACGCGGACACTGTCTCACTCACTTGTCCGCAATAACAGTCACGAGTGATGTGGACTATTCCACAATAATATTGAACTCAGAGGGGGGTTGTCTTCTCTCCTGAATGCCTTTCTAGATAGCAAGCTTGGGAAAAGTTTGAGAACAGCAGAGTGGAAGGAGACATTTGGCGTTCTGGGACATAGATAGAAACTGTGAGAGTTTTAGGTCCCCAAATTCGACGATTGAGTTGAAACGTCGGGCTGAAGAATAAATCTGTCTACTTAACAAACTTGCTGGTACAACAATAATTTGAAAGATTACAGAGGAAAAGTCATTGTTTAAAGATGAAGGAGCAAGAAAGGTGAGAAAAGTTGGATTTGACGGGTGTTTCACTGTAACATCCGTACACCTAACGAACCTTGCTGGCATGACTAAGATTCCGAAAATTCCAACTCCTTCTACTTAAAGGCAGTGTCTTACCTCATGATGGCTATCGAGATATCAACGAAATCTGGTCCTACTAATGTGCTGATTCCAATAATGTGCTTGAAATGTGAAAAACGGCTAAAAACCTCTATTTTGAAGGCCACATTCAATATTAGAGCGGACGGGTTTCCTCGCCACGAAGCTAGCAAAAGCGGAGCTGAGAAGTTATGGTTGCACATAAAAATGAACTTCTAAGAGTTACTATCATCAAATGAACAAACATTGCCGTGTTGCAAAACACGCCGCATCCTCAGCAAGCTCTTGCTGCGAATTGAAGTCTCTCGTCCACTGGTTCAAAGAATCCCGTAACTTACTGAAATACATTTTTGTGCTCAGCGGCTCGCATATGTTCAACTGATGCGGGAATTACGAACGCGTTCCCTGAGCTGAGACACTGCCTTTAAGTGGCCTGTCACATTTTGGGAGTGCGGCTGGGCCCTATGAGTGGCTGACTATAGATTACCTTGTTTTTGTATTGTTTACCCTTATCAGTCATTTCTACTGGGAACGAAATAGAGATCGGCAATCATATGCCTCATTTGTTAGTCTGCCCCCGGATTGCATGGTTTGACCTATGTTTCATGGCCGTCTCCCTTCAAAAGGCAAATGTCAGCGGTAGTCTCTGAGTCACCACAAACTTGATCAAGACCCTCCGATACCTTTTCAGCTATAAATTCACCTTCGTCAGCGAAAAAATCATCTACTCGTCGATCGTCGGCACGCATATCCACCACCACCCAGTTAGTTTTAGGCAACATTCCCGAGTACGACAATACATCATTTGCTAAAGTACCATTCATATAATGTGCTTAGTAAGTTCTGATTCAGGCAACTTCTCAACGGAGAACAGAATCAAAGACCGGAAGAAAGTGGATCGAGGTATCACACTTTCGAGACCACCTCTAAGAGATTGTACACAAATTTTCAGTGTGGTAATCGTTGCGGTGATCCTTCTCGTGATCATTGCTGTCGTTTTCCTCGCATATATGATGTATATGTGCAGAATGAAGGTCCGAAAACGAAGGATTTTGGAAGGTTATTCTTGACAGTTTTGGGTTCCGTATGAGTCTGCGGGAAGGCGAGCACATCTTGCGGTAGGCTGACACACGCAGAGGAATTAGTTAATGAATATATACTAGCACTCGTTTGGCCTGTCGCCACCGACTAGTAAATATGTAGTACATGCACAGACAATTTCGGGGGCAAATCCCGTTCCAACCGCCAGCAAATCCCCGATGGAACGTTTGAACGAGGACCAATAGCGGACAAACAGCGGGCGGAACCACGCATGTTGCGGGCCAAACGCGCTGTCGGGCGAATCGCGGGATGAACGCAGAGTCATTCGGGCTAACACTGCCGCTATAGTCCTCGAGGACTGTAGTACCTTGCGTCGCCGTCGCCGGCGACTGTGAGGCCGATACGCATCGATTGTGGGCGGAGCGGCGGCGGCGGCCGCCGTCGCCGGCGATTGGCGATCGCCAACATCGGCGACCGCCAATGTTGGCGACTGTGACGTCGGTGCGTATCGATTGTGAAGGGTCACCAACATTGACGGCCGCCGGCGACGGCGACGCAAGGTGCTATACTCCTCGAGGAGTGTAGCGGCTACCTAAAGCACCACCGTCGGGGTTCGGCCCGCTATGTGAAGAGTGTCGGGCATCGGCCCGCTTTTCGCGGCCACTGACCGCCGGCAAATATCTCCAAAAAGCGGCCTGAACGACTATACTCAGACATTCGGGCGCGAGTCCCGCCTGACAAAATCATGACTCCCGCTCGAGTGTGAGCGGGAGTCATCAAAAACTGCACGTTTTTCTCCCGCAACATCCTGATTTTGTCCCGCGAGCTCCGGCGGGAGACCGGATTTTGTCCCGACGATGATACCCAGCATCATGATAGAGGAGATCGAATTTTGTCCCGGGACTCAAAAGCACAAGGAAGCAAAAATGCGCGTCAAGTTCAGGAGCGCACGCACTCCATCCGCCGACGTCGGCCGGTACTAGCGGATAAGGACGCATTTCTGCATCCGAGCCGCACCTGCGCGCGACTGCTCCCCACGCATCTCGCCTGGTTCCTGCACCGGGCCACGGTTTCAACCGGGCCTCAGTGGGCCAGACGAGTCCCGTAGGACTCCACTCTCCGCCAAGGCGAAAAGTAGACTGAGGTCTACCTACAAACTGATGCCCTTATATACCCCTCGCTGGAGGCGTACGTGACGATCACAATCCTGCAATATTTTCCGATCAATCCCGCAATAAAACCAAAATGGTGTCTCCCGCCGGTGCACCGGATTTTGTCGCGAAAATAAAAAAGGAGCGTTTTGTCAGGCGGGACTCGCGCCCGAATGCCTGAGTATATTTCGGCTCAATAAGGAAATGGCACGGTCGGAATGGTTGTTGGTGATAGTATGGGCGTATAAAGGATGAAGGCAACACCGGTCTGGAAGAGATCAGCGGCATGGATGGCCTAGTGGATAAAGCAGCGGACTCTCAGTCATTCATAAAGGACGGTCAGTTTGGTTCGAATCCTCTCAGTAATAGAAGAAGGCTAGCAATACGAAACCATGGATGGGCCTTGCAAACAGCCGTCTTTTTGTATTACTGATGTGAAATTGCGTATTTATGTTGTTTTTATGCTCCGGTGGATCACTGTGGATCCGCTATGGCGTCGAACCCGGCACTCATTAGTCCGAGACTGTGCGCGAGATGTGACCGATCCTCGGCGGTTGTCACGGTGCCGGCGTAGAATCGACAGGTAATTGTGGAGAATACTGCCTTGGGCGCTGGATTAGGAGCGGTAGCGCATGGTGGTTCGCGGGCTCATGGCGGCCTGAACGCGAACAGTTCTCGGGCGGATAGGAATGCAAGCCCCGTTTTCAGCGGCCCTTTAGCGGCTGAACGCGGCCACCTCTCGGGCCAAACCACCCAAGCGCTCGCTCCGACCCTCGCCCCCCGCTCGTTTCGAACGGGATTTGCCCCCGAAATTGTCTGAGTCAGGAGGCACGTACTCAAACACCCGCCCGAAACAGCTGCTTGAAACTCTGTGAACGGACGAGAGGCTCGCCCAAGATTATGAAGTGTGTGTTGCGATGGGAGGAATGCGCCGCTTGAACCGCTGCAGCATCGTGTCTGCAGCGACGACGCTCATCGTCGTCAGCTTCCAGAACTCCGAAGCCAGCCTTTTGCATCCTCTCAGACAATTTCGGGAACAACTCCCGTTTGGGTGTTTTCGAACGAGAGGTAGCTGAATTCAGGCCGCTGCAGAGCCACTGGAAACGGGGGCTTGCATTCCTATCCACCCGGGAACTGTCCGCGTTAAGACCACCTTGAGCCCACAAACCATCAGGCGTTACTGCTCTTAATCTAGCGCACAAGTTAGCATTCTCCTCAATTACCTGTCAATTGGACCCCTGCACCGTGACAACCTCTGCCAGCTTGGTCACTGTGCACAGTTTCGCACGGAAGAGCTCCGGGTTCGAAGCTATTGTGGATCCAAAGTGATCCGCCGGAGTATAAAATCAACATAAATATGCAAGTTCTCATCAGAAATATGAAAAGATGGATGTCTACAAAGTCCATCCATGTTTCCGTAGTGCTAGCTTTCTCTATTACGACCATTGTTTATGAATTATTGAGAGTACGCTGCTTTATCCACTAGGTCATCCATGCTGCTGATCTGCTATCCCGGTGTTGCCTTCATCCTTTATCACGTCCCTACCATCATCAACCAACCATCCGACCGAGCCAGTACCTTACTGAACCGAAATATGTAGTCGTCCAGCTAAGCCGTTTTTTTTGGAGATATTAGTCGGCGGTCAGTGGACGCGAAAAGCCGGCCGATGCCCAAGTCGATGATGAACCATTCATGTTGTGGACCGAATCCGACGGTCATGCATCTGCCCGAATGATTCTGCATTTAGCCCAATATTCGCCCGACAGCGCGTTTGGCCCGCAACATGAACAGTTCTGCCCGCTGTTTGCCAGTTATTGGTCCTCGTTCAAACGTTGTCGAAGATTTGCCGGTGGATGGAACAGGATTTGCCCCCCTCCCCCTCCCATTTGTCTGAGCTTGGCAGCGCACCTAGCATCATACTTGTCTGGTTCCTGCTCTTCTGAAAGAACCTGTTATCATGATCCAGTTACTATACGCTGTACGCTTATTTTGTGACATCACCATCTCCCCTACTACTTTTGCGAATCAGAAACGCATTTCAAGAAACAAGAAAGAAGATAAGTGAAGTCGTGATTACTGCTGGGAGCGTGTGTTCTTCCAAAGCAACTACTACTCCTAGTAAGGTTAGTCTAGTTTGAGTTTTCTACTAGCCCGTAATGGAATACAAGCATTTAAGACAAGCTCGACAAGAGACCGACGTAAAAGGCATTCAGTGGACGAGAGCGAACTAAAGACCTTCAAGTGCAAAGGACCGCTCATCATGCAAGCGAGACTGAGAGGTGAAGTGGTGAGTAGCATGGCAAACTAAACAAAAAGAGTGAAATAAAACTGAACCAACGCTGTGAAAATTTAAATTTCTATATTTGTATTGCACCATACTATTTCAAGGATAATTTCAGAAGCATGCTCTAGACAATTCACTTTCGAAAAGCTTGCATGACCCATTGCGATACGATCCAGAACATAATGAAATTGTTTTGATCGGAACAGACGTAGATAGGATAGTTGGGGTGAGGAAGTTTAATCATTCTAAAATGCATTTGTGAATTTAGAGGAAGAATTCAATTATACAAGCATAACACTACAGCAATTTTCGACAAAGAAGGGGCAAGATGGCAGAGTGCCCCAAAGTGCAGTTCTCGAGAAAAAAGTACCTTCGCGGTCCAGGGTTGAAATCCGGTCCTCGCTTCCCGCATTTGGGCGACAGGCAGCAAGGCTCGAATTTCATCGAATCGAATTAATTTGTGCAGTGTACAAGAGAAGAGGTGACCTGGCAACAGATCGAAGAGGACATACATACATAGGTCACGGCTTCGAAGTAGTTTACAACGGCAGTACAAAGACCAGAGAAGGTGTTAGCATAGTAGCCTTTCAACGCTTCGAGGACTTCATAGTTCAGGGACAGTTTTTTGATGATCGTCTCACGGAAGTCACCGCCACCACAGAACAACGCGCACACTCCTTTTTTTTCGGCGTGCGCACTCGTGTTGACCAGTTATAAGAAGACTTCTAGATGTTGCTTGACGAAAAGATCGAAAAAAAAGAACCACCTTTGCAATACACATCTTTGTTGCAGAAGACCTAGACGGCACATAGGAGCAGCAGAGGATGGATACAGGTGCCACGGCGGCTTCGGTTACGGAACACGGAACGACGATGGCGAGCGCATTCTCGAACGCTGAGTCCCACAGCCTTGCCATCATAAATGCGAACTTCCGGAAACGCCCTTCCCACCTCGTTTCCTTCTATATGACAAGGCGAAAACCCAGATCGATTTCGTTCTCGCAAGACATCGCGATCAAAAGTAGTCACCAATTCCAAAAATTGTACCTTAAGAGACCGTAGCCACGCAACATCGTCCGCTTATCTGCCCCATGAAAATCACGCCGTTAAAGAGATGCACGAGGAAAGGTGTGGACGGACCCGAATGATCGGCAAACGTAGCTGTGGACTGTAGATAAAGTGGCGCGAGAAGAAGCACTTCCATCATCTATTCGATGACAAGGCGTACGAAAACTGGCAGAAGTACCTACAGGGGAAGAGAGCAACAAATAAAACTGCGGCTACCAGGAAGACTGAGCATTGCGACAAGCTCACCAAGGAGCTGAATGCCAAAGTGGCGGTGAACGCATCTGCAAGCTAACCATTTCACAACTACCGTAGCGGCGAAACTATGGAAGTCGTGACATTGGAACTCAGCTGAATGGCTGAGCGCGAACTTCAATCAGGTCCCCACAGAGGAAAATACTTCTCGAGGTTGGCTGGGAAGCATTACCAACCCGTTCTAGAAGAGAAAAGGAAACCTATGCGAACTATCGGCCTGTAGGTCTGCTCTCTCATAGCATGAAGATATTCGAACGCATTATCGACCGCCAAATCCGCGACATCATTAGAGTTTCCATAAATCAGTGTGGTTTGATTGCCAAATGCAGAATAATGGATCCCAATTCATGCGGCTTGCTTGTTGATGGAGAAGCATCGCGAGAATACAAGAAGTACAAGCCGCTGCATCTAGGGTGAGCCGAAATACGGCAACAATGCTTGTTTTCCCTTTGAAAAATGAAAAGAAGAAAATGTTTTGCTTTGAAATTAAACTCAGTTGAGATGTCACTTCACAACGTTTTATAAGAATACTGCCCCGGCTCACAAGTAGTGTTTGATTCAGGAAACTGTCAAAAATACATTTTAGGTCCAAATGATTTCATCGAGTGACTTGCTTGGGTCTTGATCAGTAGAGCTAGTAAGCTCTGGCTACACACGAGTCTTGGGCTTGTCCATAACCTCCTCGGAATTTGCATTAGTTGGGTGAGCACTTCGAAAAAAAGTTGGATGACCTAAACCCCCATCACCTACGCACCGCGATCAGCGACCTCACGCAGCATTTTGGGCCCTGTCTCGGAGCTGACAGGAAATATCCCGAGGTGAAGGTTTGCCTCATGTTAGTATGACCTAGTAAATATAAATGCCGCATCTATGTTTCAAATTGCATATAAATTTTTCCTTGGAGTACACTTCTCCGTGTTACCGTATTTAGGCCCACTCTTTAGTTACTCGATCTGGAGAAGACTTTCGACTGCGCTCCACATGGAGTCATTAAATAAGCACTGCGTTGGCACGGTGTACCTGAAGAGATCATTGACTGATTCACAATTCTTTACGCCGACCGAGAAGTCGAGTACAGGCGGGCGCCGGCACATCGTCAGGATTCCCCATCTCCATGGGAGCACAACAAGGGTCAGCCGTCAAACCACTCGTTTTCGTCATTTTCATGATGCGAAAAGGCGCTCGGTGACAGGAGTGCCGTGCGACAGGAAGATCCCAGATCTCTCCGAGTCAAAGGTGTTTCCAGCAGTGGTTCGATCCGTCACATTGTATGGTGCAGAATGTTGGCCAGCCAACGAGGAATTGGAAAGCTATCTGAGTGTGTTGCGTTGGATGGCTGGTATATCGCATCCGCAATAAAAAGATTCGAGAGCGGCTCAGCATCGCCCCGACTACCAACAAGATTCAAACAACATGCGCACGATCGAGTGATACGGCGTCAAAAGATCAGGAAACCGGGCCCATCAACGAATAGGACAGACGCTAACGAAGAAGAAGAACCGAAAATTCTCCCACTAAGACTAGCAAAGCTCCTCTTTCTCCACTCGTTTTCCCTCAGTCTTGCTCTTCACATCTAAAAAGGGTCATATTCCGGTAACACTTTCCTAAACTAGAAACGTTTCAGAAGTCTATATACGGATCACGGGAGTCGACAACGACGACAGTATGTGTTATGCATTAGAAGATTTTCTGCAAACGTGATGTCGTGCAGTCAGAACGCAAATGCAAATTACATTCGTAATGTTTTAGGAAGGTCCGCAACATAAGACGAAAGGAACAAGTGTCACCACCGGTTCCAAAGAATGTGTTACCCAATCGGATCTACAGTTTTCCAAAGAAAGTACGCAATGGCATGGTTTAAAAAAGGTATGAGCGGATTTATGTCCTCATCTGCCTTTTTAACAGATATACACCTTCGTTTTGATTCTATTGCAACAACTTTTTCATATCTTAGCTATTACTACATAAATGTTTTGAAGGGACTGTCTGTGGAGAAAGAAGATCGGCTGCAACGCGGTATTGATATTTTCGCACTCAACTTGAAGACACAAGCAAGTGGGAGCGGAGAAACCCCCCAGCCATCGTTTGATAGTGGAGGTTCCTCTTTAGCAACCAGCTTACCTGCGGATGAGCGTGCTCGTACATCGCCTGAATCACGACAACTTTCCACTTCAACAGAAAAGAGAGAAGAGCATTTTAATAAGAAAGCACCTCATATGAAAAAAAGAATAACGATGACTGCTGCTGGTGGACGGAAGCAAAAGGAACGAAAACTTCCCGCTAAGAAACAAAAAGCGCGAACCGATCTCTCCGAGAACAAAGCTACGGTGATGAAAGTTGGCGGTGTGGATATGACTAATCTAGAAAAGGTTTTCATCGATACATGTAGAGATTCGTCGCTTACTGCCCCTAAGAAAACGAAAAAGAAAAAAATTCCGACGAAGATTGCATCGATCCATGCAACACAAGATGAGGGGGATGAAAAAGCTGCTACTCCAGTTAAACGTCTTCCTAAGCAGACCCTTTGGTAACATCGGATCGCTCAGAAGTGCACTACAACCCAGATAGATGCGACGGCTAAGAGTAGCTGTGCAAGGTCAATGATTACATTCAATAGTTCTCCAGGAATATATCACAACAGAAATTCCAATCAAGTACAGATCATTGTTAAAACCAAAATCATAACCCTCCAGTTCGGTATTTCAATCTCTGTTAAGATGCATAAAGTGACTTAACGTGGAATGATGCTCACGTTCCCTTGTTGCATCTCCTGTAAAATGTACGAAATAAAGCTTCGTTGACTTTGCTGGACTTAGCCATCCAAGCATTTAATGAATGCATTAGAAAAATAGCGTGCCGAAATGATATACGATGTAATCGAGTCGACTTGCACTTTTGTACGTTTCATACGGTCAGCATGTTTCATAGAAACCAGATTAGATAACCAAACGCAACTAACGAAAATGCAAAAGTGGCCGTGAGACGGGAAGAGTGGAACGATGAACGGAGAACCTCTGATCATGTGATATGTGATATTTCATTATGTTATTATTACATTACATTTATTTTATTTATTTACTTAATAAGACAAGTAAATGAAACAAAATAAATATGTAATGCGACCATATGTATTCCTATTTCTACTCTATAATAAAGCGCTAGGACAAATTACGAAGTTCTGCACAGTGTGTAACTGAGGGCGGTCGGTCCTCCCCTGCCTCTGCCTCCACCACACCCTACTACAACCAATGTGCAAGGACTCGGTCCAATACACATTTGGCAAGCGTGGACGGTATGCCAAAGCAATCGATTCGCCTCAAATCGTCACTATCGACGTCACAAGAATATCAGGAGCTGGATGGATGGAACTACTGTGGAGAAGACCCTGGCGATTGGACGAAGCTCTTCGATGGAGGTGTGAAGAAATCAGCCGAACTCTTCGCACGTAAGGCTATATATTCATTATGCCGGTGTGATTAAAGAGTGCAGACAATAAACAATAAACATATTGCGAAATACATCCTGTCCGGCGCCAGTGCAGCATCGCCAGAGGGAATGGAGGGAGTGCCGATGTTTTCCGTTTTTGAATAGAATCCTCTCCTCAGTGAAGATAGATTCGCACAAAATAGACAGGGAAAGATTGACAAAGGTCCCTCACACCTACCTCAGAGAGCATTTCGCAATTCATCAAGAATGAAAACTGGAGGGGGTTATGATTGCATGGAAGCAGTTAAGATGTCCGAACTGCGAGCACATTTGGAGTCCAGGTGAACAGAACATAAGAACAGGATCAAAAACAATTTCCATCTCCTTGATCTCTTTACTTCTAATAACGTTTTCGGAAGCGCTTTTCTATGTATACATGACTGCAACATCAGACGCACTGCATCTAAGGTAAGAAAAGAGCAGGTCGTGCAGAGCAAAGGAAGTTCGTATGAGACGTTGTGAGTGTTCACCAGGCAAAGCCTCGCCACTATTGTTAAATTTTCCAAGATGTAGTACCTGCCTAAGAGACCGGGAGAAAGGTGCATGTAAAAAGCCGAAAGGGACGAAGAATATCGTTAAGGGCGTTTGTGGCAAAACCGAGTAGCGCTGTTAGCAGCTAAAGCGAAACCCCATGTACAGCCTGCTGAGATAGGTTCTTCCTTGACAGTTTTTGACGCCGCGATACCCTCTTTCTGCACATTTTCCCCTTGGATAAAAGTAGGGTCCAAAAGAGAACTGCGTTCGAAAAGTGTTTCATGAACGCATTGCTAGCTCATCGCGTGCCACCTGCCTAGCTGGGCTTTTCCCGCTAGTGCGTATAAATTGCAGCAGCGATCGATTCAAATCACCGCAGGTCTACTGTTTTTATAGCTGTTTTGTTTTTACAACCTGAGAAGTCGGTTGAGCATTATGTCTCCAGAGATTTGAAATTGCAGAAAAGAACAAAACATGCATATGAAATTCATCAGAAACCATGTGGGTCAAATTTTCTAGTATCAGATTATGGATATGTAATGACTAGATCCAAAGCGGTCATAAAGTGAACAAGTGAGATGCCGAGAATAATACTGACTCATAAGATACCAGTGTAAAAAGTCACAATGTGAGCATGCTCAAACGAAACTGAATTGTGTACAGTCTTGGATAGGAATATTTCCAGAAATATAAAATTCTAGCAATGAAGACCGCTCCAGTCTAACGATACGGGAACCATCGCAATAATACACGTTGCCCTCATGGTCGAAACCTATGTAGACAGCCTTCGGCAGTGAAAGACATACTTTGGAGACCTCTACAACATGCATATTGACCATTTGTAGGAAAACATGGAACCAGAAGGCTGTACCTCGCTTCATATCAATAACAACGAGCTCTGGATCAGAAGCTGGCAGAAGGAAGACAAGATTCCCTGTGGCACAGAAGGAAAACATGTTTTTCATAGGTGAGTAGACAACTTCAGCCCAATCTGAAAAACGTGAATTAAGTGATAAACACAAAACTAATGTAAAAGAAAAGACTAGACTCACCTACGCATTCCATATCCGTCTGATCGGTACACTCACGTCGTAGAAGTCTGTCCTCTCTTGTGGTCGCCCACACACATGTAGGCGACGCAACCGAAATCGCCGTGATATTGTAATCACTAATTATCTAAATCAGAATGATAATCGTGAAGATAAAAAGTAAAAGGATAGAATCAACTAACATGCTTCCAAATGGCTCCCTGAGTATTTCCTGGTGTAACACCTTGGCGTATCAGAACCTGTCCTTTTTCAGTCACTGCCCAAACGAGTATCTGTGGATTAGGGAAGCATTTACATAACACTAACAAAATTTATAAATGAATACCCTGTCCGCGTTCGTTTTCTGCACTTCTACGCAACAAACTGCGGGAGCTTCCACAATTATCCATGGACCACGACCCGTATAGAGACAACGACGCTGCCAAACGCGACGTCGGAAGCGATCCTGAAATATCTGCGCTTTTACTCTTTAGAGGTAATCCACGAATATATGTATAAGTAATTTAGTACATATTTTACAACATTCCTGTACCTTCCTCTTCTTCTCAGTTTTGTACACGCCATCGATAATGTCTGAGTAAGCCCATCCGCCTTCGGATTTCTCCTCTCCAACGAGTATCCATTCTGTATCTATCCAGCTCCATTGCCTAGATGGAAGCCTTAAAAGTCAACATTTTATAACATGACATTTTGCTCATGCACTGTTCTCTAGCACTTACTTATTGTACAACCCATTGACGGGAACACTGCCCTCCATCCATGCAGAAAGTCCACTTGATGTTCCTTGAAATGTAACAAACCCTCGCATGAACGCGTGTCGTTGATACTCCACAACCTAACAAAGAGCAATGAATCTGAAGCAAAGAAGGACTTCATTAGGATTCCTTGGTTTAGTACCTCTCTTATAATCTCTGTCCTCTGAGGCAGTGCCAAGTTTGCTACATTTCCAGTAATTGGATTGTATTCTGACGAAAGCGCGTATACACTACCATCCTGAACGGAAATTTACTAAGTCGAAAATGACGATAGAAGCAGCTGACGGATCTCCAACCTTAGCCACCGACCAAACAACCTCTTCAGCTCCTGCTGAAACAGACTTCATACAACCAGGAATGCATAGACTAGTTGTGTAATTGACGTTTGCCAACGATTCCTAAAATTACATTAGGAACCAGTCAATAAAGACAGCCAAGAAAACATAAAATCTGCTTCACCTTAGATAAGATATGGTAACGAATAAGGCCTTGACTCGAAACACTCCAAACTGCATGGGATGCGGACGAATCACCAGCGGACAAAATACGCCGTCGAATTTCCGAAAAAAAAACACATTCAGAAAGACCAATTGAAACCTCATTTTTATTAATGCCCTGCATTTACACCGAGTTCTTGGCTTGCTGTCAATTTCATAGTTTCGGCAAACTTTGGCGAACTCCGTGGATGGCACAACCTGCGAGAAATTTGACCATACAGATCAAGCATGGTTAGATCAGCATAATTTACTGATTCACCAATTA
The DNA here is from genome assembly GCA_037903475.1 of Ancylostoma caninum. NCBI lineage: Eukaryota > Metazoa > Nematoda > Chromadorea > Rhabditida > Ancylostomatidae > Ancylostoma > Ancylostoma caninum. The sequence goes on from JBAJFG010000239.1 coordinate 165,831, forward strand.
CTCTGTATCAGTAGTAGTTCTTTCAACTACCAGCTTGCTGCTGCTACTGCTTGCTCAACCAGGAGGACCCAAATCACATGCTACATACACCTTGCATGCTTTACCGGTTGAGCACATTGTCACCGGTGTGGTAATATAAAGGTAAATTTTCTTTCATCACATATTTCTCATCTTATTCTCACCTGTTCCAGGAACTCATGCCATTCGTCTCGATCAGACTCCTCAGAAAAGCCCAATTCCAACGATTCTCCACAAAAACTTGTTCGAATTATGAATGTTGAAGTGCCAAGATCAAATTCACAAACAGCCGAAGTCACCTACAAGAAAAGGTGAGAACAGTCATACAATAACGGCACTAATTAGTGCATAATACTGCACAATCTGCACCGCTCTGGTGTCTAACTACTCTCTAATGAAAACCGATGTCATCTAACCCAAATGATTCGGTGACAGCCGTCTTTCTAAACCCTCATTTATCTAAACGACAATAGTTCTTGCCAGAAATGCCACATCTACTTCCGTTATTACTCTTCCATTCTCATGACTCAACCCATAATATGGCACGAAAATTCGTGAAAATACAATGGTTATTACCTCGGTCAGAGATTTCACGATTGTGTTCCCTGAGTTAGGCTGAAACATCATCTGTTCAACGCTGAGGTATATCATCCCAGCAACAAATCGTCGCTCTCCGGCCAATCTTAGTTTCGCTCTAACCTTGTGATTCCAAGAATCGCTTTTGACCTCATCATCTATCAGATCCTAAATGAATTCAGTCAGAAACGACTTCAAAAATAAAATGCGAAGTAGAAGGGGAACGAAATTAGGAAAAAGATTACCCCGAGATCATTGCTCATTGACTTGAACGCTTCCCAACAAGCATCATTCACTGCGCACAGGTCTTCGAGAATCTGAGGAAAAAATTAAGATTTTGAAGTACATAAGGAAGAAAACAAAAACAAAAAGCACCTGCTTCCTCCACTTTGCATCTCTGTAGTGGCACGTGCTGGCAATAACCACGTGATCGCTAACCCAATGCTTAGGTAGGTTGGTGTATTCCGCACCAGAATTAGAGACCTAAGCAAATTTCAATAAGCGCTATTTAGGCACGCTTCAGCTTTCGAAAATACACTTCACATCGAAGACGAAAATGTCAACTCGTACTCAGATAATTTAATTTTTCCAATAGTTGCACACCATAACACATCCGCAATGAAACAGCTAGTTGAAAAATGCTCTGAACTGACCATTGCCCACGTTTGCGGTTCAGATGCCGTTCTTTCCACGATCTTCCGAAAAGCTCTACCAGCCGGTTCTGCACTCGAAATTCCTTCACGGACGCAGACAACACCAGCTTCGGACACACCAACCAACTAAATGGATCGTGGATGCATTTAAACCTTCCGATATGGCGTAAGTAGTATGGAAGCATGAAGCAGGCGGAGTTTGGCTGAGCTCACCCTCTCTCCTTATTATGATCTCTAGAAATTATGCCATTGCTTGTGAAGGAATGGAGTTGAAAGAAAGAAAGAAAAAAGAAAGAACGAATGAATCAGAATTTAAGTGTAGGGGAATAAAAGAAAACTGAACCTGGTCTTTTCCGTTTAGACATATTCCATATACTCCTGCCGCAACTTCAGAAAAGTGTACAGTTGAATGAATTGGTTCGTGGTTAGTTGGCCAGCAATTCATTCTCCCCATCCACAACTTTAAAATATTGGCAAACGAAGAGTCGGATGGCATGGAATGGTAACAAAAAAGAACGAACAGAAACTCACGTTCCCATCAATTAAAGTGGTCCAAATAGAATTGCTACCTAAAGACACAAAAGCCACTGGTCGGTTCCCGGGCGTCGGTACGGGCGACCATAACATACCATCAGGTATTTCTTGAGCGAAAAAAAGATTATCTCGGTGCAAGCAAGTATCTGGCCCAATTCCTACCTCGAGTAATCCCACATCGTATGAACATTCGCCCATCCCAAGTCAATACAAGCAGGGTACCCGAAGAAGGAGAACAACAGATCCTAGACAACTCTTCTTTCTCACCTGAACCAATCGCAAGTAATTTTCTACTCTGGGAGTACATGATGATGATGTAACACAATTATGAAAGGTCTTATTAAATACCAACTACCTTTCTCTATGACACCATCAATTTCATGCCAATAGTCTCCGTCTGGATTGTTAGCGTTAATACCAACCCTCCTGAATACAGTAAGTGACAGCTTGCCTCAGTAAATTTACCGAAGATCTAAGCAAAAGAGGAAGATTACTCAAACCTCAGCAAAACTCCATCTTTCGTCAGCGCAAACAGAAAACATTCTTGTTCAGGCAACACTTCAAATCCACCAACAGCCAATTCAACGATCACTTCATTACTCCGGGATAACTACAGTTAGTGAAGTTAATTAGCTAGGTAACCGAAACTGTTCAAAAAAAACCCTTCCTCCTAACCTCCGCCCACTTCTCAAGACTCGTATACCGCATGTGTCGCTTCCACCGCCGACGACGAACAAACGAACTGACACCATTCTCAGGCCTCCAAACTGCTCCAGCAAAATTTGTGGCGTACTCCCAGCCCTGCAGATACCAGATCAGGAAAAATAGGATTACTCTTCTCTGTAGGGAAAAAATCACTATCTACCTCCTTGTCGTGTTTTCGCACATCTATATCAACGATCCAAGGCTCTTCCCAACGCCAGCCGTCTGATTTTAGATAGAATCCGGTCATCTCTCCAGAGCGTGATCCATCTTCGTTGCTGAATGAGGCCCGATCCGTGGGTAGCGTCCGCGATGACCAACCAATCATGGGATACCATCGCTGAAGAACACTTAGCAATAAGGTGAGCTGGGAACTGCACAATACTCTTACCTGATTTGAGTAAATTTCCACCTTCTGTCGTATCGTCAGGTGGGAAGACAGCACGAACTCATACACTGCACCGGAAGAGTCCAAAGCAAACGCTGCCTACAACTAGAGGTTCCTGATAAAATTTCTGCGAATTTCGAAGAGTATGGTTTGGTTTTTGCAGATTCCAAGCGAAAATGAACACCTTACATGAGGAGCGCCAACAACCTGGCAGACTTTCACATCCTTTCCTGCAGTTGTCACTGGCTCAGGCTTCCAATAAGCATCGGAAATGTGTTCTTAACAATAGAAGCTTCATTCAAAGGCTGTTAATTTCAATACAGTCAACTAAAGAAGTTCCAAATGCTTACTTTCTCTTCTAAATATGCTCAGTTTACTCTAGAATTTCCATATAAAGCTAGTCTACACGGCGGAAGTAACAAAAGCAGAAAAAATAATTCGCATGACTTCTTAAAATTACTTTATTGACAGTGAGAAAAAAGGGAAAGAAGGCAGGCCACAGCTGCTCAAGAGCATAGTGCTGTTGACGCTTAAAAAATAAAGGTTAAACGGCTCATAAGCAAAAAACTATCAGTGATTGCTTGAGGTCTGGTCTACGATCATGATACCAATAAGAAATTATTTTTACAGGAAAGCCCAGAGGTCGAGGTCTGTGCCTCAGCACCTGCTTTGAAAGGTTAGAACAGGAAGGAACATCGCAGGCATGGATGCGCAGACAATCAGAGTGTCAACTGTATGTGGTGCTGAGTGCTGTGGGCCTCTACCCCAGTGGCATGCGCAGGGCGGGGGTGGGAAGGCCAGAATAGGCCGCCAAATTTTTGAAACTACTTTGCAAAACAAATAAAAATCTTGCATCAGTTTATTTTCTCTTGCTTCTTCTCATTATTTTTGAACTATTTTTATTATTATTTATTATAAATAATATTTTCATTAATTTTATCTACCAACTGTTCCCAAAGCCGCACAGACCCCCTTTTTTCCCACGCCTCCCCCTCCCGCCCACTTTCTGCGTCCGCCACTGGGGTCCACCACTGGGGTCCCCCATACCAGAAAAAATGCAGTTAAAATTTTGAATCAATTTTAAGTAACAAACTTACTGCAAAAATTTCAATGGTGAGCAACGAAAAAAGTGGAAAAAGTATTCCGCACCTATTTTATTAGCAGCTGTCACTCGATATGGCACTCCGTCTCCACTCAGCAGCCACAAATACCCATTGCCCATGGGCAAGGTCTGAAAGTGGAGAGCGAGTGCGGACACAATCAATATGCGGAAACAACCTGCTGAACATAATGAGCTCGTAACCATGAAGAAAAAAATGAATAACAAGCCCTATTTTAGATTACCCTATGAGCAACCAAACTTTAATGTGGACAACTTGATAATTAACTAAAAATCATACATTACATCATGATATACCGAGAGGACTCCAAAAATAAAGAGCTATCTGTTCATTCAGTTAACGAAATAAGCTCAGAGAATCCGTAGCAGTAGACAGATCAGGGACGTCGCAACTATTTGTGATAACGTCTATATATAGTCAATGGTTGGCCAAATTTAGAGATGACCGATATACAACTATCCACTAAACGACATCAAATATTGCGGCGCCAGTACTGCCGATAATCTCCAACTGAGCAATTCATTCGATTATCCCTTTGCTGGAAACAGAAAAAGAAGGAGGAAGCCATCCAATAATCTATTGCTTCTGTTAGTTTTATCAATAAAGGCAGCAGAAGTGGCGATCACATGGAACTAAAAATTTCGTACTCCAGAGAAAAAATGATGGCGTTGCATTGCGACATATTGCAACAACATTTTTATTATATATCCTAATCACCCAATCAATAACATCCAGCAAAACTGGTAATGAACACATGCACATGTACACGAGTTTCTTTATTCATCCCTGAATTAGTCATATTTGATATGTGTCAACCTCATTTTTATCTAAAAATAATTGTGCATGAACTGCTCTTAACCACGGAGGAATGATTCAGAATGTGCAAATATTCTCAGATCGTGACACTAAGATCTCCTTCCAAATTTTGCCCTATGCTTGCAATGACTTGCTTTACATCTAAAATGAGAACCAATAGGTATAGATATGGTGTGTTGGAATAAGATATTTGAGGCCTGCACCTCCCAGTATTATAGTACCATTTATTTTATGTAGTTGCTAGTAAAATCTGCCACCAAGCCTCAAGCAACTGGCTCAGGAACCACGCGCATCTTCTGAGTAAACAAAAGAGCGGATTTCACACCCCATTGTCGGATGTGGAGGCAACCTCATCAAACCCCCAAACATTTAGTCCTGCTCAAGGGACTAAACGACATTCTACATTCTACATTGACTGCGCGTAAATAGACCAAACAGTAATTCAAGGGAGCAATCAGTAACCTACATTAGCCGTGTACTGCGTTAGATTCAAATCAAACCCAAATAATTGGAAAACGTCTGGTAGATTGTGGAATTTTATACAATCTTCCAAATTTCCTTCTGAAGGTTATACAATCTCTTTTTACAAATACGCTTGAGACATTGTTCTCGATCGCCGGCTCAGCAACGGCTTGCATTACTTCGATGAAGATATACTTGTCTTAGCTAAACAAATATCTACCTCCCAAATATTTATTTCGAGAGATCGTTCGTCTAGACAGCACTCTTCAAATAAGCAAGAGGAGGACCACGTCCCATAGTAGAAGAATATATAAAAGATAGGCAATATTATTCATTCACTCATAAACTGACAGAATCACAACAACAATATAGCTTGTCTCACTACAACGCTAACGACTAACACAATTCGCATCACAGAAAAGCATAGAACAACCTACACTTTGGTGAAAAATATAGAAATACATGTATAAAACATAGGAGACAAAACGAGACGTTCTGCTCCACAATGATCTCATCCAGAGTCACAAAGCGGAGAAATCTGCGGAAATTAACAAGTGGTGACCGGGAGAGTTAGGGGGAAAGTACAAAAATCAAGTTCGAAATTTGTCACGAGAGGACAACAGGTCGACCGATCCAACGCCGGAAAAATATGTTATGGAATGCTCTGTCTCACTCGAAAATCCGCAAGATGAAGTAGAAATTACTTATTTGTTCCCCATTGTTGCTTTATTTGTCTGAAACAGCGAATCTTTTCCGAAATAACAGGTCGGAAATAGTCAGTAAATGTACCTGTACAATGCCAATGATCATCCCGAAAAGGCCAATAGCAGAAGCAAAAATTTCGATGATCAGGATCTTGACGAAAAGTGCCGGGTTAGCAGCGTCGGCAATAGCAGCACCGGATCCAACGATACCTACAAGACTACTCTCCAAACAACTACAAAATAAACTCCGATAGAAGCAAACAGTAACGAATAGCAAGACAACTAGTGAAAGCAGGTGAACTCCGTTGCTTCAGAAACTTGCATTTTAGTGTGGCTCAAGTTATAGCACCTGACTCGACCTTTTCGAAATAGGCACCTTCCATTTACTCCAATTTTGAATCATGTTCGATTAGTGAAAGTCTTGCGCAACTAGACGTCTAATACTCGGTGTCTCTACCAAGTCAGAAAATGTTCCCATTAAAATGATGACTACAAATCTCTATTTGCACCTCTCAGAACAAACAAAAAACCGACCATTTCTCTGAATAAAAATGCTTCTTCTCTGAATGACAACACTTCGAAAAATTCTGTTTTGAAAACACTTTTCTCAATTGGTTCTTTATGAAGCTGCTTTTGAGATCTAATCACCTGGTCAGCACAGTATTTGGATGAACAGGCTAAAATGATTTTTCTTCACAGCGGCTGGTAGCATCGAGGACTTTCAAGGTGCTAACAGGAGAACACAAAGTTGCCCTTTCAAAACACCTATGCCTTCCAGGGGTTAAATACTTCAAGTCTACATAGCAGGTAAATTTACATGGCAGCTGAGTGGGGCATATCATACGTACACATTCTGCTTTACAAGAGATCTTCAAAAACGGCAAATATACACAGTTACTCACCAACAGCCAAGCCACAGACGAGGTTGCTGAAACCAACAGTTAGTCCACCTCCGAAGATCATGTATCCTGCAGCGAGGTTGCGTGCCAGAATAGCCTGCTGATCAGGGTTGGACAGGTCCAGCTCCTCACGACGGAAGTCCTAAACTTACGAATTTGTGGAGTCAACGATAGTAAAAATTGAGTAGGAGGCAATACAAAAAAAAACTGGATGTGCGCCAATCAATTAAATCATCAGATATTCTTGCTCGATGGACGAATCATTGCCTCTCTTATAACTACTCAAACGATATAACAATTACCGTCCAAAAACAGGGGCACTCTGCACAAAAAAAGCGCAAAACTTCCGCCTCGCTGCTACAATCAATTTCGAAAAGCTCATGATTTCTTCGAAGGCTTTATGTAGCTTGCTTGGGTACAAGTTGTCAAGTCGCTAATTCAAAAGGCAAAAATTCGCTCACCAATCCTTAGAATATGAGAACAAAGAAAAAATTGCATCTTGATCCTGTATCCACGCTAGCCAGCAGAATGGAGAGTGAGCAGGTACAGACCAATGAATTTCAAGCATCGCTCAAGTTAGCAAGGGTTGACGTAGTTTTGGATATGTTATGTGAATGGATGGAAAAGTGATCAATGACATATTTTCTGAAAATAAGGGACAAAAACTCGGCAAAAACAAAGGCTCTTTAGCACTACGGAAAAGCACCTTTCGATTTAATTCCTTCTCTCCTTTCCTCTTTGCTTCTTTTTTTTTTTTTTTTGAAGAAACTATACACAAAAAAACTAGAATATCCCAGGGGGCTAGCACTGCTAGGTTAAGAACTGACGACTCAACGTCAAAAAGGAAATTATATTCTTATTCGATGAAATATCAGAAAGTTTCGGATAATGTAACGCGACTTTAAGAATAACGCATATGCTGAACGACGACCTCGTCTACTTTTCCGACAAATGGTTTGGAAAATAAGCCGGGTAAACCAAGAGGAATGAAGATGAGACTGATTTCAAGGGAAGAAGAAGTATAGCGGACAAGAATGCTACAATTTTAGATGCACATAAACTCACCGCCATCTTTCCCACAAACACGAAGGCCATGATAATTCCAAAAATAGCAACAGCTTCACAGAAAATAATAGAAACCAAGTTCTTTGTGCGAATTCGGGGAGCCTTTACTCCACCACCAAGAATGGATGAGCCAGTTGTGAAAATGCCCCTGAATGAATTTCTAAATGCTTACAACCTTCTCTTGTTCTTAGTGAAATCGAAAAATAAAGAACTAATTCTATTAATTCCATGATCAACACAATGATGAAAAAAAAAGGATGAAGCAATATAGAAATTACCATCCAGCACCCAACACAGACAATGATAGAGAGAATCCAATTCCAAAACCGGCCCACATATGTGGTGATGTTTCAGTCAGGAACCACGCGATGTCGAATCTGTGACCTTGTCCCGTTAACATGTAGAACAAAGCTGAAATTCCAGAATTTGAAACAGAAACTATTATCTTTGAACAACACAAGACAACAAAAAATCTACAAGATCTAGTGATTTTAGCAGTCTTTCTGCCAAGCGCCACTGCTCTGTACACCGCCGATGGGTGGATCCTGAACCAAGGTTGAAACGAGTGATTGGCACATAGTCCTCTGCGACTCCGAATTGAAATGAAATGCGTGCTGCACAAAACAAGAGAGTGATTAACACCTAACATTTACATTTCGCTCCGATACAAAATTTCTGTTGGTGAGATTGTCGAATGAGGAATAATCTGTGGAATTATTCAAATTTTAACCTTTATAGTTCCAAAAACTGTTCTATCTGGGGTTAGGACCTCATTTCTGCTATCATCGCTACGAGCAGATTACTGATATTGTCGAGTGTGTAGGAGGCCCCACAATCTCTAGCAACGATTGAATCGCCCGAAGACATTAGCGAGGGATGCTGGGAACAAGCTGTCAGCAAGCTAAGAAGCCTCGTAGCTCTCTTTCACGTTCTCATAAAATTTTGTACCTTTTGAGTTAATCAATTCTTGAGTGACCTCATAACCAATTTTTATATTTCTTCCACATACCATGAGGCGAAACCCCTCAACATAACCGAGACATCGGCCTCATTCTCTAATCTCTTTGACCCTACAACTTTCACGTTCGCTGTCTAGATCTTTTTTTTACCCTCAAGTAGAAGAGCTGTGCTTTTGGAGAAGGAACATCCCGCCGCACAACAAAGTAAACAGCGTGTCCCCAAAAATGAACGCCTTCACTACTTGAAATCGAAAATTTTGGTAAAGCTAGATCTATTCTAACCTGTCCCCACGAAAATGGCGACCGCAATTGTGATGACGGCTCCCGTCGTTTTCATAATGGCTCCGGCCGCCATTCTGGAAAGCCAATCAGTTACTACAAATCAGAACTCACATATGAGACAAAAACAGTAAGGAAATGAAAGAAAACATGAGAAAACATCAACAAACAAACAACAACGCGGAATGGAGTTTGATTTCCATTGGAGATCATTTTCTGCTCTCAGTCGATCTTGCGGCGCAGTTTACACGCCACAGCGCACAACAAACACGCAACACGGCTCCTCACGTCTCTCACACACTCTCGCTTCTCTGCCTCTGCCCGTGTTTTTATCCACCAGGCTTAATCACTGGTATCCTCGAGGATTTTGTGTACATGTTAGACAGGTTAATGACCTGTTAAACGTGTTCAGCTTCTTTCGTATTGAAATAGGTCATATGGTGTACAACTTCTCTTTTCTGATAACGTTTTTTCATCTTTTCAATTTTCCTTCGTTCTAAATCCGCTTTCCACCTCAACTCTTCCACGTATCCAATCTCTTATAATCAGAATTTCGCCGTTAAATTTTTGAGGAAACAAATTGTCAAACTACAAGCGGACCTCTAGTGATTTTTCCATTGCTCTTCCTCAATCTTGGAACGGACAAATGCCGAGAAATTTACCTGTTTCTTCTTGAGGCTTGAGAACTCATTAAAACTCTCTTATGTTCAAGTAAGGAGCGGTTCTACAGCTCTTTCTATCCATCCTTCATGGTTTTATTCTTTCTCATTTGTTCGAACTTTCGAATCTAACAAAATGAAAAGTTCAGTCCGGCTAGCAGACGGTCTTATCGTAATTTCTGGGTGCAAAATAAAATGTGGTTCACTTATTACGGTATTGAAGAAAACCAAACAGTTTACCAGGGTGTGTGGAACATCGAATTACTATAGTGCCGATTATGAGTTCAGGGAGGGTAGTTTGGATCTTTGAAGCTTGAAAATTACTTTCCGTTATTCGGACAGAAATTTTCGTCTTATTCGAATCTTCAACTTATTCCAAATCGAATATATTCAATGCACTCTTTATTGCAAACTGAACCGTCCTTTTTACTTGGAGAACACTTCACACCGTTCCTGGCTTTCTTAAATTGCCTTTGTGGACAACTCTAGGATCGGTTTCGTCTATCTTTAGTTCTCTCTTCCTTAATCGTTACCTATGCCGCCGGTATTTAGAAAAAGTCTATCTTTCGAGAAAAAAAAAACTTCACAAAAACTTCATTTATTGATAATGCTGGTCGTTACCTACCATCGTGGCTTTGTCATGAATTTTCTAGTCTCAAATGGATTCTTTTGGCCTATATGGTGATAAAGCACTTTAGTACCTTTCTTTCGAACCCATTTTTGCTGTGAAAGTGTTTTCAAAGGCCTTCTATTTTTCAAGCGCTAACTTTTTTCATCCACGTCTCTCTGTTCTCCTCTTCACGGGATGTTCTGATAGAACTTTGTTTACTCTGCTATGTACATGTGTATATGCAGGGCTCATCTTTTTTTTTCCAACGGTACTGTCGAACTTTCCCTTCACAATGCCTTGAAGACAATTCAGTTCATGGAATATCAAGAGTAGATGGAAATGAATTACGATCATTCACCAAAAAAGAATGAAACCTTGCAAAAACATCAAATATCAACGGTGTTAAGCGCATGTGATCTCCAACTCTTCTGGAAATTGTAATTTAATTCACAAATACTCAGCGCCTGTGAGATTTGAAATGACAATAATTAGTCATTCCGTCAATCTCCAGTGTTTTGGTACAGCCAAGCTGCCTTGTAATCTGGTGCTTGTCGGCTGATTACAGGGCAGGATTCCGCTGAGCCGTACCGATATTCTTCTTCTTGTTCTCTCCTCCTTCTGTATTGATAATCTGTTGCTTCCGCTTTCTTTTCCTAATATTTCGACACCACCCGTCCGACGCAAAAGTGTGCTCGGCTTCTGCATTGATTACGGATTATGGCAACGCAGCTCGCTACCAAAAATATTCATCGTTAACAAATCTCCGACAGAAGTGATGCAACCTCCCTCTCTCCCTCTCTCTCTCTCTCTCTCTCTCTCTCCCTCTCTCTCTCCTCTCGTTATGTAAGCTACGATATGCTAGCGCTTGTTGTGAAATAAAAATTCTTATCTCATCGATACTTTCACCCGACACTTCATGGGAATTCTTGATATTTCATCAAGAATATGTTCTTTTTATGACTCCACTTGCTAATCCACTTTCGCTGGGAGATGTGGGCTAGATTGCGCAAGTGCATTTCGCCCACTTGCTCTGTCCATCATGTTTATGACATAAAATGACGTGGAAAGCTGCGGCTAATTTTGAAAAGTGAACGACCCATCGGTGAAAATATTCAGTGAAAAGAAAGTGCAAGAGTCATCTCTGCTTGATTTTTCAGGAGTTCCAGAATTCATCCGTAGCTGTGGCATTGTACCAATATGACGGCACAAGAATACGATATTCCGTACAGATGTGCAAAATCAGTTCTGGACATTTTCTTTGCGTTCACCTTGCCGTGCATTGCTTTTCTTCCTTCATTTCAAAATTTCATCTTTTGCTCCTTCCTTTAGTGTGAACACTACAAGTCCTTTATCCAGTGAAATTATCATGCTTGCAGCCTGCTCATTGACTGATTTTCTTTCATTTCTTCACCCTCTTTCATGTTCAGCACCCTCATTCACCCATTCGAAAAATAGACGCTCATCTGCGTAATCGATTCATGTGCCTTGCGCCGACATATCCCTGATGTATGTTATGTTGCTTTACAAGCAAAGATGTCCAGCTATTTTTATTTCACTCTTTCTTTAATGCTTTATACGCTCTCGACCACGAGTTTGCTAGTCAACAAAATGTGTTGGCATCTTTATGTTCTTAAAAAAAGAGTAATATGCGAACAAAGTCTTGGATATCCTTGTAATGCTTACGGATTTGAGCAGGCCCATATTGTTTTGTTCTTCGATTGTGCAGGGGAGCAACTAAAGAAAATTAGGAGCCATTTTGTGTGCGAGCTAAATAACCCTTCTACTCTTCTTATAGTGTAAATAATTGCTCCAAAATGTAATGAAATTAGAGAATTTCTGTGTGATATTCTTCCTCTTCAGGAATAAAACCATCACAGGAAAAAAAAAACAATTCGAGAGCTGATAAATAAATCTGTTACTTTATATGCACGAAGAGCTTCCGTCGCCGATATTAATACAATTATAGAGGAACTGGTTTCTCTGCAAACTTGGGGACCACAACTCCCGGAATTTCGAAAATGAAGTTGCTGTGCACGAATTTTTCTCTTATTTCAACAGGAGGGCTTTCTCTGCATCCCATTTAGTCGTCAGTTTGTCTTTCTGTTCATTTCAGTGAGTGAATGATCTCTTATTCATGACGAGTACTACTTCTAACTCATACTCTAGCTGTAGTAGTGCCATTTGGTTTCTTCTGATAACTCAGTTGACTTGACCAGGTGCGGTCATCTCTTTACATGACAGGCGGGACGAGACACGCTGCTTAGACGCGTACAAAACTGGAAACAGCATAGCGTCACTCTATATAGTTTCAGGTCTAAATATTTCATTAGTTTCTCAACAAGATTGAACTGAAACAAGGCAGACACCATCAGGCACTGATTCTGCTAACGATTTCTGTGAATTTGCTTCCTTTGTAACGTAGCTTGCTATAACAGGCCTACCACGGAATGAGACAGCGGCTGACATACAGTGGACGTCAATGGCGTTGGCCCATCTGCGGCCTTGAGAAGGACGTCGCGCAACCGCGCCGCGCGCGCCGTAACCTACGTGTTCTGCTGCTGTTATGCAACTTTTGGCGATTTCAAGGATTTTAGAGCATATTGGGAAGAAAAGACCCCATAAATAGCATTCCGGCGGCGACGACACCGATCCCCGGGACTCCTTTTCGAGGCCGCAAATGGGCCACCGCCATTGCCGTCCACTGTAGGCTGTTTGGTGGTTGCATACATAATTCAGGCACGAAGCACACAATTCGCCAACTTCAGCTCGCAGCTGCATTTCGCAGTGTAGGTGCAGTCTGGTTTTTACACATTTCTGTCGACAGTTTTGACGGGCAAATATCTAGGGATACGGCTTAGAATCACCGAGATGAGAAAAAAGTGTTTTGTATCGAATTCTTCCTAGTTGTTTATGAATACGTTCTAAAACCTATGATCAATCATTCACGAAGTTGGTACGCTTTGCAGTACGAAAGCGAGGCTGAGTCATATACTAGTTATGATGCAAAATAATGCTGGCAATTGAACGCGTATGCCCGCATATGCCCACGCTCAGCAATACTGTGGATAGGACAATGCAAGACGTGGGGATGTCAACGAGATGTGCCTATTTGGGCAATTTTTTGTCTCCGTACATAGAAGTGACCCCCTAACAGCATTCTTTACGGGTTCGGTTTGCACAGCCCTTCCAGAGTAAATATTTCTCTGTTTTCTAAAGTCCACCGGGTCATACCTAATTTACTCACTCGAATCTTAAGAAGTTTTAAAAATTTTTCGAAAAAAAAATCAAGAAGTTTGAGAAGAAATTTCGAAAAATTGGAAGTAACGCACTTTTTATAGAGGTAAAGTGCTTATCATCCGTTTCTGTTTTCTTTGCTTCTTTTCCTTCTCTTTTACTCCCTGTTTTCTTTCCTTATCAAATAATATGACATCTCTTGGTACGAGAGGAAAAAATTCAGTATTTGATATTCATAGTTCTTTCCATAGTTTATTTGAAAGCACGCTTTTTTGAAGCACTGGGTGCGGGATAACACGTTGAGTTCTTAACACGTAGTTAAGTAGATAACACGTAGTTTGTACCAGATGTAAATAAACGCCAGATATGCCATTTCTATTTTAGCACTCCTCGTATTTTTCTTACATATAGAATGATAAGGTGCTCCAGTTGTAGATGTCGCGCAATTATTTGCATCCCTTCTTTCTTTTTGTTAGTAACCAGTGTGCCCTTTTTTTTGTTGACTAGTTTTTACTAGATGTAAATAAACGCCAGATATGCGCAATCTACATTTAAAAAAATGGAGCGAGATGCAAGATTTTGCTACTTTTCTCTTCCATCATAATGTTGCATACATCTAACTCGTGCACATATCGTCCAGCAGATTCATACATCACCCCCATATCTTCCTGGCTGGTATTCAAAATTCTTGTTAATTGTTCTCATTTTGGTTTCAATTCTCACCTTGTTTTAATAATTATTTATCGACTTCGTCTCTTGGTTTTGTGTGGATTTTTCTGTTTCGCTCTAATTTCTATCGATTTTGGTTCTAACTCATCCCAGACTGGAAGGGTTGACGCACTGGTACACGACTAAGTTGGATGCGAAAACTTCTTAAGGAGGTGCGTTTGTTTTGTACGATTTTTTGCCACGTTTTATGTTCCCGTTTTATTGTTTTCATGAGAAATTCAAATCCTATCTTCCGTTGTTCCCCATATTTCGGGCAATTCCTTTGTTCCTTCTCTGTATTGATTGATTTCAAGACTATGTTTAGTATAGTATAATGATAATTTTTACCATAATTGTTTACTTCCGTTTAAAAACAGTTTGTAACAGCCCTGTTACTGACACTATATATGAGTTATGCCGAGGTTCGCCGTTGAAGGAGTATGTTATGTGTGGATAGTTGAAAGACCATGAAAGGAAAAGATGAAGTGAAGACAGTGATGTGCCCATGCATTCTAATTTCCAGCCCAGGACTAAGCCGTGATGTAGATTAGATGAAAATTAGATAGTTTTGACGTCATGAGTTCGCTGTTTTCTTCGCCACTGGCTTGCTAATGTAGGAATTTCACGAATGAAGTTTAGCTGCTCGTTGTGCGAGAAATTTAAAAGAATTCATTATTCAGTTGTTTAGCTAGGGACTCCTCAATGCCTTTATTCGTAAGCTTTCGATTTGTAATGCTCTCTGCAAACCTCAGTGGTAACAGTGGGCTTATCACAAGCGTTCAAATGGGTACAGTTGGATTAATTTTTCTGAAAACGACTTGAAAAAACTTTAGTAAGCCTTTCGGACTTACAACAAGTCCTTTCTATAGTGTTTCCAGCAAATATTATGAATCACTTCTTTAGAGAAATGTGTGAGAAATTATGTGAAAAATCTTTCGTTCTTAAAGTTGTTTTATAGTTAAAATCTCCTTATTATGACCAATTGGTTTTGCTGTTACGAAACAAGTGGCTGACTCACTGAATCTTTTTCTTCTTACGGAGGATTCCGTGCGCAAGCCGAACTTTTCTTTTATTAATATTCTTTGCGAATGTATAGTCTGTTTCTAATTGAGTATTTGTGCGTACTGCCTCTCTTTCGCGCAGCTTTCACCAAGTGTAGGAAACTTATTCTCTTCTTTTCCTCTTTTTTTTTTTTGTAAAAACCAGAGATTTTCTACAGCTACATTCCCTAGTGAAGCGGACCATATCTAATATAGGAAAACAAGAAGTCTGCACAGTCGGAGTGGAAATCACGTGATAAACATTGAGTGCTTTTCGTGCTCGCGGCTCCTAAGCCAGCCACGCTGAGTCATTGATTAGGAACTACTGTTCGTAAAACACCTCTTGTTTCTGAAAGTTTGACGGTCATCAAACACTCAGACATATTTTTACTTTACAATAATTATGTTTTCTGTGTGCAAGGTTTCTTTCTTGTGTCGCGTAGTTCTGATCGATTGAAATTTGCAGGAGGAACCAGAGTCGGAGTCGCTCATATCATCTCCCGTACGATCGGTTCCCTCCTCTGTTTTGAATCGTCGAAGTGTCATTCAGGTGAGGAGTGCATCCAGTTTCGCTAGCGTTTTTATGTTAATGTGTTATTGACTGGTTCCAAGAGGTTGTCGATGTGTTCAGATGGAACGCCGTCATAGAGAAATTTCACTCGACGAAGTAGATATGGGCGGCCCAGCACTTGTTCATGTTGACACAGGAGGAGGTATTGCTTTCTCGTTCTCCTAATATCGCATTTATCGGTCTGGAAGTGTGTTTGGAAGGAGGAAATTTGTTCTCTAGGCGGTTACGCTTCGTTCAACTCTGCAGGTCACTCTCATGATCGTGATGATGAAGAATACCCAGTTGATAGTGCTCCACCTTTGTTCAGGTCTGTTTTATTTTGACAAACCATGACAACCATCTTTATTTTTATTGCTTTGTTTTTGCCATAGCTGTAGTAGTCTATCTCTAATTTTGTCTTTCTAGCAAGTATGGTGACTTCCACACAATCGATTGGCAGCGAGATCTTGCAAGAGATCGCTTGCGGCATAAGCTTATCGTCAGTAAAAGGTCAGTATTCGTGTACTTGCCCTTGCACGTTTTAATCGGTGCTAATTAAAGAAATTATTGATGTAATGGAAAGAATTTATGATAAAAGAGCTACGAAATTATGAATAAGTCAGGTTATTTTCTATACAACCTTATTTGCACAACTTTTTCTCATGACTGAGTGAGAACTGAATGTTAATAATAGGATGCCTCATAATGTTTGTTTGTCTTGGTTCTATGCTTTTTTTTTCAGAGCCGACTTCCCCCTTGGAATAGTCCAGAGTGCATGGGATGCTGGTGCGGGTTGGATATGCGTTCTAATGGTGACATCGGTTTTTTTTCCTAAATTACGTCACGAAATTAAAAGCTCATTAAAATTAGGTTGGTCTGGCCGCCGGAGCAACAGCTGGTGTAATAGACATTGGGGCTCGGTGGATGAGCGACTTGAAGGTAATTACTTTTTTCCTGCCTGTTTTTTATCTTCTTTCATTCCATTCCTAATCCTTCGTCTTTTTTATTATACTAGTTCTCTTGCTGCCATCCTGTAAATTAAATGTTAGAAAACCCTTCTTCATTCCGTTCCAAATAGTTTAGTCTTTAGGATGGTGTTTGTGCTGATCGATTTTGGCTAGATCGTGAGCACTGCTGCTGGTCTTCAAACGATACCGTTTTCAAGGTATTTTTGGAGTGATTTTTGTTCTTCTTTATGTTGGAGCAAGAACGATTCCAACAAAATTTAGGATTCTGACTGCAGTGCATGGACAGCATGGCCTGAGATGCTAGATTACTATGCGAAAAGTCCGTTGTTCTATGTTTTGGAATTTATGTTCTATGTTGGCTGGGCTGTTCTTATGGCCACATTGGCTGTGCTACTTGTTAAGGTACTGTCTTTCGAATATTTTTTTTGTTTTTCGATTTTCACCTTTCTTCCCTCACAGGTGTTTGCACCATATGCTTGTGGTTCCGGTATACCGGAAATTAAATGTATTCTATCTGGTTTTGTCATCCGGGGTTATCTTGGGAAGTGGACGTTCATCATAAAGTCTGTCGGCTTGATTCTTGCGTCTGCATCAGGTTTGTTTCTGAGTGCGTGCAGGTTTCTTCTGCTCTTCTTCGATTCTGCTTCTTATTTTTGTCCAATGTTTTGGAAGTGGTTTATTTGTTTCTTAGGACTGTCGTTGGGTAAGGAAGGTCCTATGGTCCATCTTGCTTGTTGTATCGGAAATATTTTCTCCTACTTGTTCCCGAAATACGGAATGAATGAGGCCAAGAAGCGTGAGATTCTCAGTGCCTCAGCAGCAGCTGGTGTAAGTGTGGCCTTCGGTGCTCCAATTGGAGGAGTTTTGTTCAGGTAACCGAATCAGTTGTTCAATTTGCGTCGCCACTCATCCTACAATGGGTCGTATTTTGCTCTATCTACATCTATCGCTCAGCTGTATTTTTTCTGTTTAGTTTGGAAGAGGCTTCATACTATTTTCCTCTGAAGACCATGTGGCGCTCGTTTTTCTGCGCTTTGGTGGCTGGAATCATTCTTCGTATCGTGAACCCCTTCGGGAGTGACCAGGTGATTTGATTTAAAGGGCAGGGAGTACTTTGTAGTCTTACTTTCCGTTCATTCTCTAATTGTGAATTGTATGAATCCTTTTCTAGACATCACTCTTCCATGTGGATTACATGATGAAGTGGACATTCGTTGAACTTATTCCATTTGCTGGACTAGGTTTATTTGGCGGCATTCTTGGAAGTCTCTTCATTTTCGCGAATATCAGGTAAGAACTCGTGTGTATAGGTTTTGTTCAAAATATGGTTTAATTTGCTATTTTCCGCTAATAATTTACACTACGATAATAGAGGAAGTGCTGCGAGGATAACATCCATGCATAACTTGGCTGGCTGTAATTTTTACGATACTACTGCTCGTAATTCTCTAAACGACACCCATCGATCTGTGGGCGTTTCGTTATCCCTCATACCACTAGCTTTAACAGTGATGCATTTCTTGCCGGGCTGTCGTCAAATTGAAATCCATCTAAAGGTGGAATGGATGGTGTGGTTATTATTGCTGCAGTCCGAATAAAACTGCTTTTCCATTATGTGGAATGGCTGGAAGCTGCTCCATCAGTGAATCTGAAGACATTTTATTTCCCTAGAGGTGCAAGAGTTGCAAAAATGAAGTTCTTTGTAGTGGGCATAGGTGACTCTTAGAGATTCTTGTTTATAGCGTCACGTTATCAAAGCTTTGCGGAGATGACTGGTGAATAACTGCTTGATGCTGTACTACTAAAAATAGCGGAGAGAGATAGTTCTACATCTATTTGAAGGGTATTTCACGTTCCAGTTTGTTACTCAAAGTCTACGGTATAGCTTCGTCACGTAGATTAATCCTGTACCTATGAATGATTGTTTTGAATTGAACCCAAACCCTCCCCGCTTTGTTTATAGAAACGGTCAACTCCTTAATGTAACGGTAACTTTAGGAAATTAGTGTAGCTCTCGTGTCAAATCTTAGTTATTCTCTCGTTTTCGACACCTATTTCTGAATTTTAATGATAACCTGGTCCCACCATCTGTTTTTTTTTTTCAGGTGGTCACGATTCCGAAAAACATCGAAGACATTAGGTGGTAATCCGATTTATGAAGTGATTGTTGTCACATTCCTCACAGCTGCTATTTCGTACTTCAATCCATATATGCGCAAGAGTGCCTCGAGCATGATCAAGCAGGTATACTTTATTTGTCAATCTCATTTGATTTGCACTAACTTTTCTTTTCATCTGTACTGCTAGGGATATGCGAACCACACTTGCATTTTTCGCTTCTTTTTCTGATAATCCTGTCTTCTTCTCCTATCAAGATGATACTATTTTTCTTCCAGCTTTTCGACAGGTGTGGCCCAGAAGACTACATGATTAACCTGTGCGACTATCAGAACAAAACATTTACTAGTAACAAAGTTGATGACAACTATCATACTGGTGTATTTGGCAGTGGTGTTCAGGTGAATCTCAAATGCTTTTTTTTTGTTTTACAGTCTTTCATTTAGCCATTCTTTTCCAGAGCGCTTTTTGGCAACTAATCGTGGCATTGATTTTTAAGTTCATTTTTACGATTTTCACTTTTGGTATTAAGGTGAGGAAAAATTTTCTTTACCTTTTCTTCTAAAGTTTTTTTAGTAGCCGCATCTACAATAGCTAGCAGTATTTTACTGGAAGTGTTGTAGGTTCCTTGTGGACTGTTTGTGCCATCTATAGCAATGGGTGCGATTGCGGGAAGACTTGTGGGAATGAGCATGGAGAGTGTGTTTCGCAATGTCCAGGTACTTGACTTATTCTTCGGTGATCATTTCAGCCAAATAATTTAATAATAATAATAAAATAAGTTCTATGGATCCATTTAGATGCAAAGCGGTCATTCTTCTTACTGGTCTTGCCAAATTGGAAAAGATTGTGTAATGCCAGGGCTATACGCAATGGTTGGAGCAGCTGCGGTTCTCGGTGGAGTTACAAGGTGAGGTTCAATTTTTTTCGTCTTTTTTTTCTCATTTTATACCGAGTTTTCCCTCTTAGAATGACGGTATCACTCGTGGTGATCATGTTCGAACTAACTGGTAGCTTAGAATTTATTGTACCAACAATGGTTGCCACGATGTTTTCAAAGTGGATCGGCGACGCAATTTGTAAAACTGTAAGTTGTCTTTTCGCTCCTGTCGCTTTGTATGTAAAGTGTCCTTTCAAAGTTCTCCCATTACTAAATGCTTCCTTCTTGATTTTCTCCTCTTTCTACATGCATCCGTTACTTTTTCCACCCTCTGCTAACCAAGCCTAATAGTTTTTTAATACTATATTCGGTCAAGTAGGACCTCTTACATCTTCGCCCTTGCTTCTTTCTATATTGTTTTTTTTTTTTGCAATCACTTGCTGTTACTCATCCATAACTCATCCATGCTCCGCATGAGCAGAGATCTGTTATTTGTTCTATTCGTTCTTTGTCCTCTTCCTGAAGTGTCATTAGGTTTGTGTAGAAGTACAGTATTTCATTCGTCAGATTCAATTCTTTAAGTCATTCATTTTATTCATTATTTGCCCATGAGACTCACTAGTACAATTAGGTGAGTCTTCTGCTTTTTTATTGTGCATGTCTTTTGGTGTTCTCCTTCACGTTGTTTGCTTGCAATTCATGCTGTTTTCATTTCCCCATCCTTGTGAAGACTCGAGTTTGCCCTCTATGACGCTTTTACTTGCTTTATCTTGCCCTTAAATTATTTTATATCCCATTTTATCTTTTCTGTATGTTCTCATGTCTCTAACTCTCCGGTTTTTTTTGCATCACTGCACTCTCTAGAAAACGTCAACTTTTGATAATCAGTGAAAATGCGACGTCTGCACACGATTATACCCTCCCCCACCTCAACTTGTGCGACTCGCCCATCTTTTGCTTTGCAGCACTATTTCTATTAGTTTTGGTATCTACTACGTAAAAAAAACGATATACTCTTAGGTTCATTTTTCCATCCGAGGCATTGTTTTTATTCTTTCACTCATCTGTTTTTCATTAATTTTCCTTCATTTCTGCTTGGCTGATGACTGTGGATATAACGCCCTCTTACCTCAGGAATATTTAACTTCTTATCGACTAGTGCTCGCTATTTGTTCCATCTCCATATTCTTTATGAGTTTTAGGGTATCTACGATGCTCACATAGAGTTGAACGGTTATCCATTCCTCGATAATAAGGAAGAATATCCGTACTCGACGATTGCTGTCCAGGTAAGCAAAGATTCAAAAGGAATTATGTTGTTGTTCTGTTAATAGTATAATTGTGATAGTATGAAGCGGTTTCTTTCTAGGTGATGCGTCCATGTCCTACAGCTACCGTGAGCATGCCTGCAGACAGTGATGGGGACCATAGACACGAGTTAGCCGTAATTGTTCAGGTCTGTTGCTGAATTTAGCATGGATTTCTGTTTCGAATATACTTTTTCACATTCTGAAGTGCTGTTGAGTGCGTCCTTTTTTGTTTTTGATTAAGCTTTGATTTTTTTTGTCTTTGTAGGGTTGATGTGCCATACATTTCAGGATGGGATGTCTCTTGGTGAAATTGAGCAGCTGTTACGTGAAACAAATTACAACGGGTTCCCTGTTGTGGTATCAACGAACAGTATGTACTTAGTGGGATTTGTTACTAGGTAAGCAGGCTAATGCTTCTCATTCTATTCCAGCCACTTGTGATTTTTTAGAAACTTTTCTTGTTTTTGTGTTTTGAAGAGTTAGTTCCTGTTCCTTGGAAAGGAATCTCCCCGAATTCAATGTAGAAGGCTTCCATTTCCAACTGCTATGAGGTACTCTGTTCAGGCGAGATCTTCAGCTAGCGTTACATGCGGCTAGGAAGACGCAGCCATATATAGTAACGGATTCTCTTGTTTACTTCACTAACCAGGTCCCAGAATCAACAGCAGGAGGACCTGCTCCACTGAGACTTCGGAAGATTATCGATCTCGTATGTTTTATGGACTTTGTAAAGTTCGGAAATTCCTACTTTGGACATTATTAATGTTGGTTTCAGGCACCTATGACTGTTACGGATCAGACACCTATGGAAACGGTTATTGATATGTTCAGGAAGCTTGGTTTACGGCAAGTAAGTGAGCAACTCGTTTGAATATTTCTTTCGAAAGGTTCCGTAAAAACATTTATTTGAATTTTATTTTCTTTCATTATTTTTTTTTCTTCCAGGTGCTGGTCACTAAGAATGGCAAAGTGCTTGGAATCATAACAAAGAAAGATATACTGCAATTCATGCGAAATGCGCAGCCGAGTTTTACAAATCCTAACTTTAAATAATATTTGGAACACTTGTGATAACTGGTTACCTTCACTGATTAGATCTTCGTTATAGCAATCTATTTTGTAGTTTCCTTTTTTGTAGTTAACTTTCCGAATTACACAGTTTGCAGTTATATGTTATGAGCTTTCTCTTTACGATATACGTGCAGATTTTCTGGAATTTTCTGTGATCCCAGTCATTTTCCCTTTATTCGATTAAATACATATTTTGATTAAATATAGCAGTAAGCCAAATCTATATGATTAAAGGTGCTGAAAATCTCTCGCTACCAAGAATTAACTTTTCTTCCCATTGAAATGATATTGTTGCAGAGATATGTGTATCACATATGTGTCTCTTTTCTGTACATTTTGCATCATTCGAACTTTCCTCCTTTGCCATTAGCGCTCACGAGTTCATTAGTCATTTCATGCGATGGGTTCTAGCATAGACTTCTATCTTTTGATGTAGAAAGTGGAATTGCTTTATCGACCTTAACTTATTGACTACTGTATTTTCCTTTGCAAAAATAAATATTTAGCGAAACAAATATTATGTTTGTGTTGATTGTTCGTTTATGTCAGTCACGTTATCTGTTGCCTCTGGGATGACCATATTTGTGCATGGTAAAAAAAAAACTGAGGTCGCCGTCACTTTGGTTATCCAGAAAGTCAAAATTTCAAGGGTAAAATTACGCAAAATATTAGTTTTGGTAACAAATAGTCAGAATGAATTCTCAAAAATAATGCTAAAAATAAGGAACTCAACCCATTTCGGGGGCTGCGTCATTGATGCTGATGCGTTCTCAGACGATGCTTTCAAATCACATAGGTCTCGGATCCTCTGTGATCGCCTCTCGCTCTTATTGTGTCCCCCGGTCAAATAGGGACAAATATCGAGCTCTCTGGCAAGGTTAGTAGGGAAAGTAAGGAACATTGGATTTTATAGGAGGTGAAAATATCCAGAAAACGAAAATGAGATTTTTGCGGACCTACAGTCGGTGGACGTGGTGTTTTGCACAGAAAATATTGAAGATAGAATGATACGTAGTTTATTTTACCAGTTGGGCGACCAGGTCTAAAATGTCTGCCACATTGACCACATCCGAAGAATCATGAAAGGACACCTCAAGATTCAGTCTCTTATGGATTTCCATTCCACTTTCTAACTGTTTCGGCGTTAGTGGTAGTAGATTACGGTGAAAAATTACGAGGTCAGGATCATTTGACTTGCTGAACGAAATTTCCGATTTGCTTCTGCTCATCCCTACATTGACCATATTATTTTCCACTAACCGGTTTGTTCCATAGTTATCGTACTGCGGTACAAAACTGGCAGTTGTTGTGTATTGACCGCAGAAGTCCTGCTTGTAATGATTTGGGCCTAAACCTATATGCTGTCGCCAGCTTGATAACACTCAGCTTCAGATCGCTGGCATAAGAAGCTCCGTTAGCCATGAAGGGGTACGGCATTTCCATGCCACCAGTAAACGGCGGCATCACAAGCGATATGGAGATGTTGCTGGAAGCTTTCAAAGCGAAGCAATCTGTTCGGTAAGTTTACTCAGTGGTGGAATGGAAGAACAGTGTGGCGTGTCGAAATTTGAATATCCGTAAGCAAAGAAACAAATTATTATTTATCATTTTTTATTTTAATTTTAATATGATTTTTTTAATTTGAAAGAAACAAAGCTTAGTTGAAAATCAGCTCAATCTCGCCTAAAAAACTGATTGATCGATGTAAGCGTTGCCATAACTGTGGATTAATTTTTTTGCTTTTATTTGTTGTTAGGGTGATTTTCTGCCTATATATGGTAGCATATTTGTTTAAAGATGATAAATAATTCATTTGAAACTTTGTTTTTTCAGACTAATCAAGTTCCATGAGGTGGCAATCGACTATGAGCTTAGCAGTATCTACGCTGGTCGCTTGAGTTTAGCTGAACTCATTGAGGTATAGCATTTTTATTTACAAATCAGTGTGAGCTGCTACAAAAAAACCATCGTCGAAAAATTGGCAAAATTGTCTGGCAGACAGTGTTCTGTTTGATTCTGAGCCATTTGCTCTGCTTCATTCCCTTATTAAATGTGGCACTCATGGGAATTTTTGCTCCCAAGTTGGAGACTTCGACGTGTTACTCGCAGCGGAACTGTGTGAGGAATCCGAAAAATGATTGAATACTTCGTTCTGTGTAATAGCTGCCTAAAGGGCAATTTATACTAGATGAGTGCGTCAATCGCGCGTCGTACGCACGCATCTGTTTGCAGGAAATTCTTCATGAAGAGCGATCAACGTGGGATGTATTGAAGATACCGCATGACCACCACGGTAACCAAGAGGCTGCCAGATCATGCGTCAAACGCACGCATCTAAAATAAATTGTCCTTAATATCTACAGCCGACTCAACGAGGTGCTGGAGAATAGGCACACTTCAACTTTGTAGTGGAATTTTTTTTTGGTACCGCCTTTCTTGGCTCGGAATAGTTTCTCTTCACGTGCAAGAGTTTGCTGGCAGCTGAATCTGCTTGCTGCTCTCTCCAATTTTTCCAAGTTGCGTAGTAGCTTGAGCAATTTATGGCAATCTACATTAGTTTTTTGTGCTCTGTTCCCTAAATTTGCCATTTCACAACCATTTCGACTGACTAGTGGAGCCGACTAGCTTCATTAATTCCGCCATAAGTTGCTAGAATTTTATTCGCTGCATAAATATGTCTGTAATGACCCACAGAATAATTTTGGGCGATTCTCTTTGCGAGCAGTGGCGGTGGCATTCCTCGCATTCATAGTCAATCGCTAGAGGACTTATAGGCGAGAATCTGACGCACTTGCTTTTCTTCTATCTTCATCATGTGGCCATTTACAGTAAGCGTCGATGGCGGTGTGTTTTCGCTGAAAAATGGGAAGTACGCGGCGCGACCGCGGTGCTCGTGCTGGAATTGGCATCGTAGTGGCAAATCGAGGTTTTCTTGATAGTTTTCCTTCATATTTGATGTTAGCTATCAAGAAAACTAAGTAATTATCAAGGAAACCCTGTGGTTTGTTGCCGCGTAGGGGATTCTGGCGCGAGCGGCGCGGCCGCGTGGCGTGCTTTTCGACGCCGCTAACGCACACTCACCGATGCTTACTGTACGTGCGCAGACGTACTGTGATGCTTTTCTGGTCCTTTTCGATTGACAGTCTTCTCAGCAGGGATCACATCCCTTCCACATCGCAATCGACTTCC
This sequence comes from Ancylostoma caninum, assembly GCA_037903475.1. Lineage (NCBI taxonomy): Eukaryota > Metazoa > Nematoda > Chromadorea > Rhabditida > Ancylostomatidae > Ancylostoma > Ancylostoma caninum. Next base: position 191,344 of record JBAJFG010000239.1, read on the forward strand.
TGGCGACTTCCATTCATTGTTGGAGACGTCGTCGTCTGAAATGCCTCATAAAGGAATGTCCTGACAGATTAATAAAAATTGATAAAATAGCCCTTATAGGATCCATTTTTGCACTACATCTAATCCAATTATCCAATGGATTCAATTATTGTGGACAATGACAAGTTTTTTTTTCTATATTTTTTCTAATTTAGTTCGAAGAGTGTTTGCTAAAGGCCGCTTTCGCATACACGAGGCCAACAAAGGGTTCAGTGACGTCAACGCCTCGCACTTTAACGGTAACATGATTATTCGAAGCTGCTTACCCAGCAGTTTTTCTTTAAAAGAGAAGGAAGACCAATTAGCTAAAAAAAAGGGAAAATATGAAATGAAAAGTATTTTAGGAGCGGATTTTCGGTGTGTACGCAACATTTGTGCTGTACTATGCCCAGCCAATAGACTATGTTTCGAAGGTGCACCTCTTGTTTCTTCTTCAAATTTCGTCACTTTTCCGTGTTATTAATGTTGTTTTAGATTCTTGTGACACCAAACGACCTCAGAGAAATGAGGCGGTTCTGTGAAGAGGTCTTACTGCCTGGAAGACATTTGGATACCGTTGGATGCCTGTACAAACTTTATGTGGATGATGCATTCAGTATAGTGGCGTATGTAAATAGTGTACGTTTCATATACTATGCCTTGCGAATAAACGTAAGACTGCGGGTATACTCCTCGAGGAGTATAGCACCTAGCATCGCATCGCCGTGGCGACCTCATTTTTAATACATATCGTATGTGGGCGGTCCGAAGTTGGCGACTGACCTTCGCGACCCGCCCTAATCAATACGTACCAAAAATGAAGTCGCAAATCTTTGGCGATGCTAAGTCTATACTCCTCGAGGAGTATACGCGCAGCCTAAGAGCGCTTCTGGAAATTTTATTCTTCCAGTTCGACCCCGTCTGTCATCGCCGCTATGATATGCCGAATGCAGACGATGACGTGGTTGAAGAAGATGAGAAGCACACGCCATTGGCAGAGACAGCAGCGCTTATGGAAGATCCTATTCTCAAGGTTGGTGAAGAGTTGAATTTATGGCTGGAAGAGGAGAATAAAATGTTTTCTCAGTGTTTTTCCTTAAATGGTTTCGAAATTCAAAGAAATTTCACTATGCTTTTTCAGACAATGGCCCATGTTCAGGAAGAGATAGAGAGGAAGCAGAATCGGATTGAAGACTGTCCGAAGGTGGCGGAAACCAAGGATAATTTCTTGACAAGGATTAATAAGTACGAATATTTTCCTCATGATCAATAATTCGGCCAAATTATTGCATGCCTACTCATAAAAGTCGTTCCTTTACTAAAAATTTCCAAGAAAAGTACTGACTAGTGTGGCTCCAACCTTATGATTTGGTTGTAACAAAAAATAATACTTGTTGTTCCAAAATTGGGGTGAGAAGAGTGCTGGCAGTTTCTTTTTTCAAATCCAATCGAATCATATAGAAAGTGGGTAAAAAAAACTATGCAAAATTAGACCACTAAGTTTTCAACCCTATAGGATCAAGCCGAGTCTAGTTTCAAATATCGAGTAACTCGGAACATTGACTATTCGAAATGAACAGGTCGAGTCATTTGAAATGTTGATTATTGGAAGAAGCATTCAAATTTTGTGTACATATCTAATATGGAGTACTGGAAATGGTCGAAAATTAGAATTAGTCGAAATATTGAGGTTACAAAAAAACTTCACTGAGGAAAGTACCTACAGCTCACAGATTTACAATATGCTGTTGTGGGCATTTCCTGTAATTTTCGGGTAGTGTTCAATTTTTCCCGAGCCGGCTTCAATATTTTAATAGGAATAATTTCTAGTATATTTATTTTTATATGCTTTATATTTTTAAATTCATTTTTATACTCCGCTGAAAGGAATTTTCTTGGTACAGTAAACTTCCAAACATCAGGTAGAGTTGGTCTTCTACTGGGAATTTTTTTTCAGGATTTTTGCCACGCTCAAGAATGAAATCGCTAAAGTCGATACTGGAGAAGTGGATGAGCCGTTTGAGGTAGAGTAACTTAGTGCTCAATTCCGATCTGTGTTGTCATCCGTTGAGTCGAGAGAAACTCGAATATTCCAGTATTCTGTTGATGCAAATTTCGGGGAGGTCTACGTAATTATTCGATGAATTGGACGGTCAGAAATTCCATAGTTTATAGATTCGGAAGTTTTAGGAAACGTTATGAAGCGACTTTAAGTTCATATTGCTCTGAACCCATCAGCGCCAGAAAATTTTTCACTAAGAGCTGGAAAATTATGGAGAAAATCGAAATTAATGTTGTACTTTGGTTCTGAATCGAAAAATCTTTTTTTACTCCTCCCAGCTAATTTTTTATTATGCCATGAAATGTATGTAAACGTATGTACTGGTATGCTTCGATGTATAAAAAACAGGCTTCAGAACGCAACTGCGGTCATTTTCTACATGCTGTGCGCGAATCTTGCACCTGTGCGGTGTACGACGCAGATTCTCCCCCGCGCCAGTCGGCACGCGTTTGAAGGCGTGGCTGTAGCTAGTATCAGCCTGCTAGAGCGGCTATGATGAAAACTGTACCCATCGCAGTTTCCCCTGACCTCCGATGAAGTCCGAACTTCCTTGGATGTCTGAGCCACTCTTCTGGGAAGAGAAAAGGAAAGGAGAAATTGAGAGATGAGAGGTGAGGTGAGACAGTGTGAGAAATCGTTGTCTGGTGTGTTGGGAATTGATGTTCTATTACCAGTTTCTGAATGCATATAGGATCATGTTCAGTTGCCATGAGGAAGGCATTTTTTTTCAAGTTTGTATCCGTATACATTGAATATGATCAAAAAAATGAAGGGCGAGAGAAAAGCTGAATAATTTGATATTTTTCCTGTTCCTTATTGACATGACTTGAAGAACGGGAAAAGGAAGTGTTTGGTTCATTGGGTATGGTTTATGCTAATTTAAGGATTGGTTTAATTGGTTGTGTGGTTTGAGCACACCATATGTATACTGTGGGTATAGGTTTAGATTCTCGGGCTTATTTTACTGCAGTAACATGCTCCTTTTGATTTCGCTGAAGGAGAAAGTGAATTGGTTAGCTTTTTTCCCTTTTTTTGGCTTTTGTTCTTCTACAGTTTTTCCCCAAAAGTTTGAGTCCAAGGCCCGCAAATTCAGCTTTTTTTTCACTTATGCTGATGTATTATACTCCATCTTTTGTGACAAAGATCCTTGGGCTGCTATTTGCTTGTTGAACCTTTGACTAAATTAGAGAATTTTAGCTGCCAGCTACAAGTACCAGCGACGAGCCACGCCCAAGTGCTGAGCAGCAAACTGACAGTCAAAAAGGGACCAGCCGATTGTCAATTAAGGATAAGGCATATTCCTCGAAGATTGTCTACTCGAGAACACGACGTTATGCTGATCCAAATATGCATGGTAATGTTGTTTTTTTCTTTGCTATGGTGCAGAGTGATGCACATCTGTTCTTACAGTTCACGTAATATTCTTGTTTCCTTCTGAATTTTCAAGCGGCGTTTGGTTAAGGTGTAGAATGGCCCTCTTATGAGAATAAGGGTGAGAATTCCATGAATTGCTGCTGAAAAAGGTTAGGCGAAAAAAAAACTTGACCGAAGTGGAAATATGTGTTTGGCTGCTTATTTTTTGTTCTTTATTTTTGCTGTCCTTTGAATTTCTGAACTATTCAATTCAAAGATTATCTTAAAACAAGTGAGAATTTTCATATTGAGGATAGAGATTTGCAAATATTAGAAAAATTTTCCAAAAAATCGTATATTTCCATCCACCGTTGATCCCTTTCTAAATATTTCGCCTCCTATATAGAAGAGTTTTTGCTGCCCCAACTTTCAATAAACTCATATTTCTAATAAAATGTAAGAATTCATGGATTGCATTTCAAAATTGAAGTTGCTAGGCGTCTACGGGCTGTTTTTGTAATTTTTATGGCCGCCTTTCAGAAAATTTCGCTGATCTGGCAGTGATTGAGCCAGACGAGGTCGAGGAAGAGCCAACCCCTTCTGCTCCTGTAAAATCGCCACCGAAAAAGCGCAAACGAACACAGAAGACGTGAGTTTCATTTTAAAAGGGTTGATTATCCATCCAACCCAAAAAATTTTATAATTTTTTGGGTTGGATGGATAATCAACCCTTTTAACAAATTGACAAACAAACAATTAACAAATGCAAACAGTTGTTTATTCGATGAATAAACAACTGTTTGCATTTGTTGGCCTTTTTTCTTTCTATTATAATCCTCCATCTGATATCAGGTATCACTGTGGCTATTTTAGTCCAAATCAAGCATGTTTAGCACGAATCCCAACATCTCTTCTTCTGCTGACGCTACCACAGGAGAAGCTAAACCTGTTGCTCTAGTTGTTGACGTGACCCTAGAAGCTGGAGTTCGTTAACTTCTGCATTTCAATGAGTTTGTATTACACCATTATTTCACCTAACGAATCCTTTCAGGCCTCGTCTCCATCCAAGAGCCACAGTAAGGTAAAAGCACCTCGTCAAAGTGCCAAAGTTAAGGCGCCTCGTCAGAGCAGTGAAGGAAAAACGCCTAAAACACCTCGTCAGAGTAAAGGTAAGTGAAGCTGCTTGGTTGTTCTTCATACAAGGGTTTGCCAAATCATGAATTTCTTACTAACTTCGCTTTTTCTCGGAACAAGGACTATTTCTGGAGTTTACGAGAGGTATAGAGCTGAGCTTGCACTATAACTGTACAATGAGCGGCTCTAAGAGCTTACGAACTGGCACATCTGTTTTTTTCTTCTCTACCATAGTGTTTAGTAGGGGAAAACACCGCCAACTGCTTATCAGTCTAGAGAATAACAGATTTTATCAACACAAACGTTTTTGCTTGAAACGTTTCTGCTTTTGTTCGTGAGAAAAAGATCTGTGAAGGTATTTGTGGGAGATTGTTTCAAGAATTTGAATGAGGATTGTCAGAATTTTGCTGATTGTCTTAGGAACTCATGAAAATTAAGCTACTAGCTGGCAACCTCAGAGACAGTTATTTTGAAGCATTAAAAACCCGTTTGGGCTAGTGAGATGATGTAATTTTTCCGGAGAAAGAGGGATTAGACTACTCACTACGAATTTCAGCTAAAAAAGCCAAGGATACCGATCCACAATCTGCGCTCGCTGCTCTCGAGAAGAGTCCCACTAAAGGAGGGTGAGGAATTTTTTCTTGCTTTATTGTTTTGGTTTTAGTAGGAGTCAAAATGATGCTCATTTTTGTTGCTGTTCAGGAGGAAGGGACCCGCTCCACCACCAGTGGACGTTGATTTCGAAGGTCACAGTCTTTCGGCCGTTGTTTGGTTTCCATTTTCTTTTTTTTTTAAGAGCGTTTTTTTTTTCAGAAAAACTGAAGCTTATGGAAGCTTCGCTGAACACCTCAAATGATGATCGTGTAAGGGATCTCCTCGGATAGGGACGTTTTCACGGGTACTCACCAAATATGTACTGGTTCATACTGTATCTTAGCTGTTTTTTCTCCAATGAGAAGTACGTTCAGGATACGAATTGCTGTTGATGCTCACTAGGGTTACCAAAATATTCCTTTTCTCATAGAAATTTTCAGTGTTCATTTTTCCATGAATTGACTAGGGCACACGGCTCAAATGGTACATTTTTCAATACCTTTGTTATTTGCTACTTTTCGGAGTGTAGTGTGGTATTTTACTATATGTACGTTCTAGGGGCTACTTATTCTGGAATTTCCGGAATTTATTCATTTTTATGGGCACTTAGACCAAATATCTGTTTCTGGAATCCCTGTGCTTGTTTTTTTTTCGTGTGTTTTTATTGTTAAGCTTTATACCAGTCAAATGAAATAGTTTGCTATAGAATACATGTGTGTTTGTGGGACACATTTACAAAATTTTTTGCACCGCTTCATCCCTGTGTTTTCCAGGATCTGCGGTCGTACAGTAACTGACGCATAAAGAGCACAATTAGTAGTGCCCTGGTAGCCTTTCTCATCACCCTTACGACTCTCATTAGTCTCCCACCTATCTCATGTCTTCAAATTTCACTTCTTACTCTTACTCTTTCGTCATTCTGACCTACATAGAGCTGCTGCACTCCGTCTCTACTCCATTACAATTGCGACCATAGCTGACTGCGCGTATTGCTTGCTCTTCTCGTCGCCCTCTCCAACTGCTGTGCATGTAGCCAGATTACTTTCTTCTCTTTCTCTTTTCTAGTACACTTGTATCTTTCCGACGAAACGAGCCATGATCTCGATATCCAGAAATAATCAAAAGAGCAATCCTTATTTAATTCCGCACATTCGGATAAATTAAGAACTTTTCTCCTTTTACTCCAGTTTATTGTTTTGGGATTCTTTATTTACTGTCGACTTCACGTTTCGACGAAACCGTTGCAGGAGTGTCCTGCATTGGCTTGTGATCGTTCGTTGAAGAGCGAAAATTTTCCCTATGACTCGTTAACTGTCAGAATCACAAGCCAATTCGGACACTTCTGCAAGCGGTGGAAAGTCCGCCTTGTTGAAACGTAGGATCGATCGTGAGTCAAGTATTTCACCTATCTAAAGGGTAAAAAAATTGCCAATTCCGCCTATTAATTTATCTATTCGTTCATTTACACTCGATGGTGCACCATATAGAAAAACTCAAGATGTTAGAGCTGGAACTAACAAAATTTAAACGCATTCTCTGGACAATGGGAACAATCACATCTTTGGATGGTAATAAAATAGTATAGTAATATTGAAAGAAAACGATATCAGTATACTAATAAATCTGTCCGATTATAGAGTAGCATATACTGGAAGCGTGCGCCAATCGCGCATCAAGCGCACGCATCCAATTGCGGAGGATTTCACTTCAAGTCCGGTCAATGCTGCATGTGAACGCTGAATAAAAGTAACGTTGGCCCGTCATGAAGCCGCAGATGCGTGAGTCTCACTTGCATCTGAGCTGCGATAGGGTTGCTTCTGGGCCTATCCTTTATTATATCGAGGCACGCACGTCTAACGCACGCACGCAGTGCAAGATGCCCTTATGGGTATTGTGGTCGATTGCCAATAGAATGAACTGTTTTGAATGCGTAGAATGTTTTACTTTTATTTAAGATGAATTATTTATGAATTATAATTAATGTTAGTGTAATTGTTATAATTGTTATAATGTTATATGTTATAATGTTATATGTTATAATGTTTATTGTTATAATTAATGTATTATAATTATTTATCAGGAAGGATACCAGAATGAGATAATTTGTAACGGATCATAAGAAAATTTCCGTGGCTATAAGCGAATTTCTGCGCAATCATCAGCAAAAACATCTGGATACCACAGGACAAACATTTTTTTTTGCAAGTTATATGCAGCTGAAACCCATTTTTGCCCGTTTCCGCTCTGCAAACCCTGCCATTTCGTGGCTGGTTTTTGAGCCCGATGTTCTTTGTCCTTCACGGCCAAACCAATGCGATACGATAGTGAAATGACCGCGGATCGGACGATGTTTCTATCACGGAGCAATACACAGTGCGATAACAAACAGTGCTTCAGAGCGCAGGGGCGGGCCCACTGCGGTGGGTCTCAGGGGTGGCGTTTCTTCTCAGCAACCAAACGGTTGCTTCGCGTAGATTTTCTTTCTGTTCATGGTTTTTAAGTAGAAAGGATGGATTGCTCTTCTACACTAAGTAATGCTCTTTATGCTTGTAAAATTCCGTTCTGAAAGTGGCAGACAATCATCAATAGCTAAAAATGGAGCAACATTACTCAGAGGTCTCTTTTCTGGACAGCAATCAAGGAAGATTTTGATTGGTTCTGCTGTTTTTTTCTCTGGATTCACTTGAGCGTTTTGATGTTTCTGTTTTCGAGCGAAAAAATCAAACAGTTTACTACATTCATTTCTTATTCGAAGAAGAGTGGTTTATATTTACGGTGAAGCGCTTGTGCAGAAAAAAGTACATGAAAAAGGTCCGTTTAATTTGTAGCCTCTGCTATATACCTTGAAACAGCTCCTTACCCCCTTAGATGAATCCTGCAATCGCAACTTTTAGGCAACTTGCATGAAATATTACCAGTCACCCTTGGTTTTGGTAAATTTTGGTCAGTCCTTCTAAAAATGTCCGATTAGGAATGAATATCTTATAATTTTTTTCTGAAGCCAGCTGCTTCCAGCCGTTCAGATTCATAGTGGCGATAACACCTCAGTCATCTGGCTTTTCTCGTTTCGTATCAAATCTTCGCACGCACGAATCGCTGTTGTCGAGCAAACAACTTGAAAATCTCTCATTGACCTTGGGAGAAAAACGAAGGTGAAAATAGTTTGAGAAAGAGAGGAACAACATGAATTCATTTACATTTCATAGCAGCAAACTCATGGAGGAACAGTCAGGTCCTAATTTAACATGAGATAGGAGGATTTATAGTATTTATTTCAAGGTTTTATGAAAGGCAAAATCGATGATTTTAGATTTCAAACCTACTTTTTTCCACTTATTTTTTGAAGTTTTACTAGCACCAGTCAAAGCCACAACGGGAGGTGCACCTGCATTTTACAATGTAAGGAAACAAAAGCATAAGAAGAAATGGATCTAAATAGTTTTTTTGTGGAAAGATTACTTAGCAAGTTTTTTGTTGTGGAAAAAATTACTTAGCATAGTCAAATAAATAAGTTCCACTTGCAAGAAGTCAAACTGCCTCGTGAATTGTACTCTGGCTGTCGCAATTTTAGATGAAGGAACTAAGAAGAATAAAGTGAAGTTATGATAGTACATATTCCTTCTTCCGAAGGCAGGCACTAGCCGCATCAACTGCGTCTCGGTGCTCTGATTGTCTGCGCATCCTCACATTTCTATTGATCTTGTAACGCAGCATTACTAATGTCTCCTATACATTTCGAAAGAACGAAAATTAAAGGAAAGATTTTGAAGCGGAAGCTAATAATTCAGTAAGAATTTCTTGGAAGCCGAAATAGTGGGTCAGAAACTGAGATGAATGAAAATTATTGCCTGGAGTACATTTAATGTGAAGCTGATTTTTCACTAATTCTATACCGATTAGTTCTTCCGTGGTAATTCTTCTGCCTAATTCCTGATTATCTTTCTAGTAAAGTGTGTTTCTGATAGCAGTGTGTTCATTCATCTATGGACCTCTACCATGCAGCTGTGTTTGCAAAGTTTGTTTGCTGAGTCGGAACGACTATGAAAACTCGCATTCTCGGCATATTATGAGCTGTGAACGGAACAGTCTCCACGGCGTTCACTTTTCGTCATCTCAGTGTGGATACAAGAACCTTTAACATCCGATGTCTTCTCCATCTACGGCTTGATGACTGAGCGGCACTAACTAGTATTAGATGACTGATGGCCCTAAATTTACTGGTATAGGGGCAATAGTACGCAGAGGTGATTGAATGTTGAAGGTCGAGACGACAACGGCGCTGTAAACTATGCTTCCGGTAACCATTTTACCCGTTACTCGTAGCTTATGGCCTATCCGTTATTCTGACCGCTATACGAGTATTTAGCACGGGGTGACGGTCCGGAAAACGAATACTTTAAGCCCCGGAACACAGTATGATGTTTCTTTAAATTCGGACTTTTTTTCTTCGAAAGGCTGTTTTTATATACAGACAAACATTTGTGCTATGTGTCCTAGCACATTTTCCGTCAATTATCCTAAGGACTTTAAATCTTTGGAGTAAAGTATGGGACGGTAATTCGATCGTTAGCTCTTGAAGAGGAAGAAAATTTCTTGTTGGGGTTTTCCAGATTATCGGGATCGGTGGTACCATGTGCCACAAAATCTTGAATCTTACCCGCCATCAGCTATCCGGTATTCACTTTACGGTAATTTTTGTCCATTCTATTATTCTGGCTGGTATCGGGTTATGTAAAATCTAGTATTTGCTAATCCCTAGTGTAGTTCGTCTCACTACTGGAAAAAGTTGGAGAGAATAAACGTACACGTATGCATGTTACAGAGCTAACAACAAGCCAAGGTTTTGAAGCCTGCTCTTTAGCGCCGAAATTGCAATTTCATGCGCAGACACTCAACTTTATCCGTTCTTTTTTTTAAACAGATCATAACTCAAGTAATGAGTCACAACTCTGAATGGACTATATTTTCTCAAATCTAACTTTGTGTAGAACTTTCTTTTTTACTGTTGTTTGCTGCCAGTTGCCACCAGCGGCAGCCCCGAATTTCCTCAAAACCTGTATATTTTAGGGGAAAATGGTATCGATGTCTATTCACTCCCCGCTTCTTGTCATGTTTTTTTTTCTCCACTTTTTGTTACAATGGCTGGCAGTGAATTCAGCACGTATTGCCAATATAGTGCACTCTGTATCGCTGCTGAGCAGCGAACAATAGCTTCGAAAGCTTTACAACACATTCTGAACAGATATTCACACACATGACCGCTACTATGTGTATTAAAATCTTCTACACAGCCAAACTTGCTGCAGCGTTTGTTGCAAAAAATAATTCCTTACTGATGTGTTTATTACTAGTTCACAAACTCCAAGGTGCGCCATTGAAAGAGTTTAAATGTCGGGCCCAATAGTACGTGCTGCATCGCCTGCAGCGTACCACTCTGCTTGTCTGCGCTTCCACACTTTCCATTGAGATCATGCTCGTCAAACTATCCCTGTTTCCTGTTATAACCTGTCTAAACAGGTGACGAAGAGCGTGCTAGCGAGTCGTGATTATTGCGATTACCTGTAACTGTGAAACCCCTTTTGCCAATATTAGCTTCACATTGAAGGTAATAACTTCTACTAGTATTAATTTTGTTTTTGGTTTGATTTGTGTTATTTCTTAGCGGAAATGATCCAAGATGCTTAAGAATACCACTACTAAGCGAAATTATGATTCGTTTACGAGCAAACGATAAATTCCACGAATATCTGTCACTTCCCGATCGATACTCGATATTGGTCAATGACCTCGCACAGCCACGTGCAATTCACGTGGCAGACGGCTGGATCCTTCTCGCTACCTCCTGATTTTCTCTCGTTATTACCTTGTATTGCTGATTTTGTTGTCGACATGAACTCAGATAGTTCTGGTGTTAAGAATGGTCGACGTATTGAAAGAAAGTGCGATTTCGAATGGCCATTCCAACCACGGACATCTGAAGAAAATCGACTCGTTATCGGCGATTCCTTACATGTGAGTTGGATTTTGCTTTTTTTTCGATTTGGATTTCTTTGCTTACAAAGATTTCTTTCTCATTCTCTGTCCTTAGAATAGAAGTACATTAGGAACTCTTCAAATTGTGCAAAGAAGCACTTTTATCCCTAGTTCGGTAATTTGTTAGTTTTCAAAAGAAGTGTTGGAAGAAAAAAGTGTTAATATATGGATCTGAATATTATAACATACGGTAAGAGACTTTTCACTGATTTACTGACAAGACATGGTCGATATCATTCTATAGGCTCATGTACGCAATTTTGCGCAGCGCACTCTTTTGTCTGAGTCCGTGAATGCACCAAAAATCATAAGTTTCCAAGTCGACTATGTATAATTCCCGCCGTAGGTGCAGTGTAATTTTCACCAGGTTCAAGTCTAAGGAAAATTTTGCGTTCACGTGAAAAACACCGCAAAGGTCGGAATGTTGTTACGGTTAATCTGTTAACCTCCCTGTCTACAAACACAAAAACAGTCTGCAATTGTTTGTGGTCCGAAATTCTTATCAGTGATTCGAAAAGATTGAAAACCATTCGAAATGCAAGGAAAAATTTGTTTATCCTGCAGGTTCGTGGTGCTACAGATTGTAAACAGGGCGTCTTGTACTTCTTATGGAACACTCTCGCTCAGAATTTCGTTTTGTACTATATGTTGTCCTTTGGAACTAGAATAAGAGAAGGTTTTAGAAGCCTTCCGCTGATTTTCGTTGTTTTTGGCTTTACAGGAACTGGGAGAAAGCTTCTCATTATGGTCTATGAATTTTATTTCACGTACTAACTTTTGTGAAACTTGTCATTATATTCTACAACCTCATTTAGTTCTGCTTACTAGTTGAAATTTTTGATGATAAAGAAAAAGGTTCTTTCGCAGTCTTCTTCATGTAGCTCAGTCAAATTTTTAAAAATATTGCTTCCATATTCGCTTGAAAAAGTATGGTTGCAAGTTGTTCTCGTTTTCCACTTCATCTCATTCTAAACCCACCGTTTCCTTGATATTAACCTCATTTTGTCACTTTTACTTCGCGCTTTTTGCGTTTAAATCTTTGTTGCTGTAAAGTGCACAGTGTAATAGTGCATCTACTGATAACATTCCATTCCTGCTAAATTGTTCGCCTTCGAAAACAGTAGTTTTCATTTTTATCCCCATTTTACGCCCCCGTTCCTTCAAAACCTATCGAATTTTCTGTCACACCATAGAACAAAGCAGCTGGGTTCGTTCCGCTGTCTGTTGGCGATCGATATTTCCTGACACTCACTAATGTCCTCACATCCGGCTGCTTCTCCCTCTAATAACCACCAATCCGACAGTTTTTCCATTCCCTTTTTATACGATCTCTGGCATTTTTCTGTGCTGTTCATCGGCCGATAATGTGATTTCGTCGTGTTTTCACTTAACATGGATACGCCTGGGTAGGTTCTGCTGCTGTGATTTGAAAGTGGCTTCGTTAGACGTTATCGATTGGCTCTAATGTTAGCGTTTCAGGGGAAGCGTACCAAATCTGCATGAAAGGAGCAGCAGTGATGAAGAGCACCTTTCTTTTGAGGTTGGTACCTTTCGATTTTCATTACTTATTCTCATATTTTTGACATCCGCCTATCTTACACTCTTAAATATATATTTCTTTTATTGTGAACGTTCTTATCCTAACTTCTTTCGATCGAATTGGTGAACACACAGTTAATAAACGAACAGAAAACTGCTATGATCATTCCCGCTCACATTTCCTATTTTCTGCAGAAGTAATATGGTTCTTTTTTGTTCATATTTCCAGTGCAACTGCCATAGTTCATCTCAATCTCCTTGAAATCTGGTCAGTTTTTCTGTTCACTAAGCTCTACTTTCTTTCCTTCTTCTTATTCCACTACAACTACCACAATTTATCTCAATCTCCTTGGAATCTATTCACTGTTTTTTATTTGGTAGGCACTACTTGTTATTTTAAGAAGTACCTCTTTCAGTTGTAATCTTTTTTTTTGATACCTGCCCGATTACGGTTTTATTATTCAGCTCGCTCTTCTCATTTTGGTAAAATCCTTTGAAGGAAACTACCATTTGTTCAAAAAATTGAAATTAGCTTTGTCATCGACGTGATACTCTATCGACACCATACAACTCTTTCCATAACTTGCTTGATAATAGTAGAAGAGCCCCCATTGACTTTGAAAGTTCTTTATTCCTAGTTTACTTCCTTTTCTTTAGGATGAATATGAGTTCTAGGTTTGCAAAGAGTATCAAGAATCGGGCATGATACAAAAAATTCCCCAATATTAACGCCACTATTGGGATGATTTCATTTTCTCTCCATTTCATTTACTTTCCGTTTGTTGTTCAGAGAGAAATTTCCTCCCGTGCATCGTATTATTAGCGCTCCAACACATTTGTTATCGACACACATTAAATGACGCAGGTGAATCATGTTTCTGTCACATATGAAATGATTCCGTTTTCATCACACCTGCGAACATGTTGTCCCTTCATGAGTTTCTCTGCGCGATGTCCAAGAGCAGTGCTTGCTCAAAAGTCGTTGAGAAGCGTGAAGATAGATGGGTAAGTGCAGGTCGTCACAGTAACTTTCGAAATACTCGAGTAGTTTAGCGGGTTTACTAGAATTTTGTTGTTTACTTTCGAGTTATCTGTGAAGTAATCAACATATTTCTGTTATAGATGAATCAGAGCTTGTAAACTGACATCGTCTCGAAGACATTTACGCGTTTTCATTCCACATTTCATTTCATATCATGTTGACGTTGTACTATCGATGTTCAAAGAAAAGCCCCTGCTGATATTGTTCCATATAACAAATCTTAACGTTCTAACTTTACAATATTGTTTTTTTTTCCTGAACTGAACTGTATCCCACTATTAACCTAGCCCTTTCCTAACACTATTCATGTTTCTTGGTAGGATTCAGTCTTCTAATGGTTTCTTTAAGGTTGGACATGGAAATAAATATGTCCCTCTGCACGAAAGGATCAACAGAAGGATCAAGGATAAAACCCCATTCTTCTCGCTAGAATTTTTCCCGCCGAAGACAGCTAATGGTGTGGCTAATTTCTTCACTAGGTAAGGTAAAGCTATTACTTTCATCTGGTGGATTCTCATTATATCATTTTAATTTGGGCTTGATCGATTCAATGAAGGTGGTCCTTTGTTTGTGGACATTACGTGGCATTTGGGCAGTGATCCAGGTATGTTCGCTAAGATGTTTTTGATGTTTACTGTTCCTTTTTACCAGGTTTTCCGGCAAAATGTGGATTGTCAAATGACGTGTGTGCAAAATTATCAGTTAGGGGTCGAAGGAAAAAATTCCTAGTCTCTAAAGGAGAAAAAAATAATGTCTTTCAGCCAACATGAACAAAGAGACCTCTTCATCTTCCATCGCTGCCGGATGCCTGGATTACTGCCGAGTCGACACAATGTTACACATGACATGTGCACAATATTCAAAAGAGCAAACGATAAAACACCTGGAACAGAGCAAATCCGTTGGACTGCGAAATATTCTGGCATTGAGAGGCGATCTCCCGAACATAGTACTCTTTAATTAGTTAGAATTCACGCTAGGTAGCCAGTCTTTTCTCAAAATTTTAGGATACAGATGGCATTCCAATCTACAAATACCGAGCTTTGGATATGATCCGATGGATTCGAGAGGAGTTTGGAGATTATTTCACCATCGCCTGTTCAGGTGAGCGGATTTGGAGTTTATACATGTTTTTTATCTTGACCTTCCTCTAAAGTCGTTGTTTCTTTTTACACAATGTGCTTCATGCCCTTGCTCTCCTTGTCCGGTTATTTCTCTATTCGTCCCAAGTTTTGTGCATAGGTTTTTCTTCTTTTGTTCGAATGTAGATCAAAATTGGCTCGTTTATTCTGCATAATTGGCTTCAAGTAGCTTTTTTATACTAGTGAATTTGATTTACTGCCTGTAGCTCATTCTTTTTGAGCGGAAATGCTCGAACTTCGAAGTTTCTGGATTTTTTCGTTATCATTTTGTTGCACTGAGTTGTCCTTGTGCAGCTTGACCGTGCAATCTCAACTAGTGATAGCTGTTTTTGCAACGTCAGCGTCCGCTGGCCACACGTGTACCTTGGCCAAGTTTTATTATAGTTTGCGGCAATCTAGCGATGTTGAACTCGAATGATTGCGTACGTCCTTATCTCCGCCTGATCGCGTTTTCTCTCCTAGCTACCGCAAAGGTCAATTTGGGCAGCGGTCTGGTTCATTCGAAAGTGGCGCGGAGAAGGTGGATAAGTATAGATTTGGGGGATAAATAAAAATGTTCAGGAAATGTAGGAATCTTGTTTTGAGTCCTTGAACGCTAGATGCAATTCCTTCGCATAATTGCTTAAGGTAGTACATTACCCAATATTTTCGGATCAGATTTGTTAAGTTGTTTGGTTTTTCAACCGCGGAGGTGATAAACATTTTATGTTGTACTTATTTTGGCGTTTGGCTCTAATGGTCAAGATTTTCTCACTTGTTCTGTGACTGCATGAGAATGTAAAGCTTATCTGAGCTAAGTGAGAGACTTATCCTTGAAATACTGTCCAGGCTTCGGGTGTTTTATCCTATAGTTTTTTCTAAATAGAACCACGATCAACTGCAATCCAACAATTGCCCTCAGAAGATCCTTATTTTGCTAAATCCTCGCTCAACAGCTTTGAATTGAAATTCTGAACAATGTTTCAAAAAATTGTGGGTTTATACTTGAGGAAATGTGACGACAAGTGGTCATATGTTTGGACTCGCATGAATTAGAACATTGCAGGATATCCGCTTGGTCATCCTGAATCTCCATCGTACAAAGCTGATTTGCTCTATCTCAAGTCAAAGTGTGATGCTGGTGCTCAATTCATCGTCACACAGCTGTTTTTCGAGGCTGAGGTAGGCTTCCCTTTTGAGTGCTGGAACTGTGAAAATAATGCTATTATCAGTTTCTGCAAGCAATTAGCATTTTTTATTCCAGTTATTTTAGGTTTTCGAGCAGTTTGTCCGCGATTGTCGAGAGATGGGTATCACTGTGCCAATCATTCCTGGAATTATGCCAATTATGGTAAAACTCCCTATTTTGTTTGGGAATTTTTAAAAACTGTTTTATCTTTTATAGGGCTACGACTCTATTCGACGCATAGCTACGCTCTCACAGCTGACGATACCAGAGTCGATTCTCTCAGACTTGGAGCCGATTAAACACGATGACGATGCTGTAAGAAAGTACGGAACAATAAAAGTGAGCTTGCTATCTCGTAAAGCGTACGTGGAAACCTTGTGCTAGTTTTTTTTTAAATTTTGTTGCATCAAATAACTCGTATTGCAGGCTATCGAAATGTGTCGTCGGATTCTTTCCAATGGGTCGGCACCTTCGATCCATCTTTACACCATGAATAGGGAAGGAGCATGCCGGTAAGGTATTTTGAGATTATATACACGATCTCGATATGGCGCTGTGACATTGTCAGAGAAGTCGGAGGTCAGGAATCTGGGCAGCTAGGCGTCGGGTTTTTCTTAGAATTAAAAAGGACAAAACTTGTCTTACAGCACCGTAAAGACTTGAGGAATGTAAACTTGTGGAAGAAGTGCGAAGGCTTGATAGATTGCGAGGAGACTGAAGTAAGCGGTATCATTCGGAATAAAATGACATTCTGATGAAGTTCGGTACATAAGTCGATATAAATGCAAGGATAATTGGGAGAATGAATAGCAAAATCGCGAAATGAAACCCGTATTTAGCTTCTAGGCTCTTATATTTGTTCACAACGAAATTTTGGGAGATTACCTGAGGTACATAAGTTGTCGGCGCCAGAGTTAACAATTGGTAAATTTGCGGTGTGTTAGCACATTTACTTTGGGTAATCTCAATGATACATGTGGCCCTTGTAGATGATCGACACCGCCAGTTTTTTTTTGATATCCTTTATATGTAGGATCCGACAAGGAATTCATTCTTTTCTTCCACAGGTTTCAGTCTGCGTAGGTCATGGGGGATCAATGCCATTTCATTGTTGATTATCGCGAATATTTCTTGGGGCGGTAGAAACCCTAATGGCACCTGAACGTCTGATAATGTATGTTCAACGGACTTTATTAACATTCACATTTGGCTACACCTTTCATGTTGCTGTGCGGCCTCGACTTTTGAAGATCTTATGCTACGCGAATATGTCTTTGAATTCTTGCTATTTTCCGTTCATCCGTGCTGTCGGTTTTATTTTGAACACATGTGCGGTAACATCCGTGTACATCAAAGGGTTTTTTTATATTCATATGCACATCGAATCGATACTTTTTTAAGCGCACATTCACGTTTGAATAGTTGCGGGTGAAGTCATTGTTCATTTTCGTTCTCTGATGTTTAGTGTCGTGCAGATTCTTGATGTTCTTCTCAGAAATTTATCTATCTCATCTACAGTGCCTCGATTCTCGAATGCTCGTAGGAGGTCTGAGAACTGACGGAGATCAAATTATTTCGATCGACGCTGCGCAGCTGTCTGTTGTTTTATCCATTTCTGACATAATGCTTTTCAGAATCCCCATCCTTGAATTGTTCCGTTTTAGTTTCCCATGTATTTGATCCCAAGCACAACAGGAACTTCTGTGTAATTTTCGCTTGATTTTCGTTGGTCGACAAATTTCTCGCTTGTGCCAGCCAAGTGGTAGTGGTAAGCCAAGAAAAAGACCAGTTTCTAAATGAAGGCGTGTGGTAAAGAATTTAGTTACCAGCAGGTGTACATAAATTCTCTGAGAGTCACGTATTTTTAATTTTGACACATATCAAATCGGAAAATTACTGTATCATATGTACATTAATCAAGGCACTGCTCATGGCCACGTGGGCTATTAAGATGAGACACAAGGAGCGAGAAATGTAGCTGCATGAGAAATTGGTAGGATGTGTTCACTATCATGTCATGAATAATGGAAGAATTGATGGAATTTCTAATTGATATGCCATATTTGTCGCCATGACAATCGATAGACATCCCTGCGCGAGGAGTCATACGCGATTGCGAGTTGGGCGGTTTTTTTTTGCGAACGTGGGCCTCTTTGCAGTTTGATGCTAGTGCAACCGTTGCTTGTAGCATTTTCTCCTCTGCATGCTGACGAAATTGTTGTTCACTGATATTTTTCATAAAATAAATTCTGCTCTTAATAGGGCACTCAAGGGCCTATTTTTTTCCTCAGGCTCATTAACAAAACATCTGGGAAGCTCCTCGCTTCAGGTGTTATGCTGAATTTATAGTCATTCTTACTCCCATTCAAACTCCGGCCTTTTGTTCACTAGATATAAGTAGAGTTTTGTAATTTTAATACATCTGAACAACTGATTTTTCCGATAATTGACTTTCCGATTATGTTCATGTTTTTTCTAACTTCCCGTTTATGAGCATGAATTTGGATCGTCAACGAAGTGAACTGACGACCAGAGATATCACTAAACCACCATTTTCCGTCCTTTTCAACCGTATTCTGGCTGAAAAGTACGTAAATGAACTATAGATCACTTGGAAATGCTAATGTTCTTATAGTTTATAAGTATATCTGTATCTGTTTCTGTGAAGTTTCTAAAGAAAAAAATGAATGAATGAATGAATGAGCGGCCGCATGAAGCTTTGATGGCTAAATGATGCGTGTGTGGCCCAGTGGGTCGCAGGCTGAAATATCAGCTGGAGGACAAAGGCTCCGGGTCATGGGAGTATTCACAGCTTTGCATTTCTGCATTCCCTTTCTTGGGATCCGAGTACAGAAGTGGTGTATATAGTTTGGCACCCTGTTAGCAAAGCTTAGAACTGGAACTACTTCATTTGGAACTACTGGGTTAGCCTCTTGGAACTCCCTTGTAGGTATCCATGAAATTTCTTGGAGTATGTTGACTTAGATATAACAGTACTTCTATCCTGGATCTGATAGCGTCTAATAGGCAGGTATTCAATCTCTCTTGGTAATATGACACGCATGACCCTGTCATAGCATCCTGTGACTTTCAATTTGTTTTTGTTCTTTTGTTTTTTTTTCTAACATTGTTCGTTATTTTCAGTTACTACAATTTTTGGTAGTTGTTAGCTCTGAGTTTCATAGCACGCCTTCGGGCGTATCAAGTAAATAAATAAAAAATAGATGAACTACGAGGGACATTATGAAGAGAAAAAGAAAGAATTGTAAGCTTCCAACAAAAAACCGCCTGGCTTGATTTCTATGGCACTCTACTGCCTCTAACTGCTAGTTATGGAGTAAACTTAATTTAAAGTTCTGACGTATTCCAGTGAAATCCTGCAAGAATTGGGACTGTGGCACAAGAGACCAATGCGAGCTCTGCCTTGGGAACCACATGGTTCGAACCATCCCTTGAGGTCAGTTCACTATTCCTTTTTAGGTAAACCTTGCGAATGTGATTGCCACTCAAAGCACTTTTTTTGTGGGTTAGAGACCATACCCAGTTTTTTTTTTTGAAAACATTTCAATTAACGTGCCCGCTTTGTTACGAAACAGTCATGTTCAGCCATGCTTTTGCGATTTTGACACGTTGTCATGTATGTCACCTCTGTATAAGCATTTGCTTTGTAATTTTTAGGTGCAAAGAAGACGTGCGGCCAATCTTTTGGAGTGCCAGGCCGAAGAGTTACATCTACCGAACACGGGTATAGTGATCTTGTTATTAACATACCTTCTTGCGGAGTCAATTCAATATTTCTTCCAGGATTGGGACGATTTCCCGAATGGTCGTTGGGGTAACAGCTCATCGCCAGCTTTCGGTGATTTGCAGGATTACTATCTTTTCCACCTGAAAGTGAGTTTATTTGAATAGCAGTGCTCATATTTTGTAGCTACTTGAAGTAGGACATTGTTTAGGCTCAAACCAAGAAGGAGGACCTCCTGAAGATGTATGGTGAGGAGCTTTTATCATTTGATGATGTGAAGAAGGTGTTCACTAACTTCATTTCACAGAGTGTCAACGAGAATGGCGTGAAGGTAGGTTTCTGATTGTACTGGGATTCCTGTAACAGCCTTTAATGCCACGATCCATGAACCTTCAGGTAACCACACTTCCATGGAATGAGCAAGATGTTGGTGTGCAGGCAGAGACGAAGCTCATCAATGAGCAGTTGCTGTGGTGTAATGAGAATGTACGCTAGCTTGCATTTTAGAGCTACAGCAAATTAAGTAGCTGTAAAAATGTGCTACTATACCTGTTTTAGGGCATCCTGACAGTGAACAGTCAGCCGTCGGTGAATGGGGCGCCATCGACAGATCCGCTAGTTGGATGGGGAAAGCCGGGTGGCTACTGTTACCAGAAGGTGAGAATTACGTTGGTTACCGGCGGAAACTAGGATCGATCGAGCGTATACCTGAGAGATTTCACCATCAGACGTATTTTCATGCAGCGCTGATCACAATGGTATAGATATTTCCTCACGAAGGTGCTGAAAAACCTCTTTTTGAACCCCTTCCTCCTGGAGAGTTTGAGGTGCCGGCCGCGACGGCTACCATAAAGAGTTGCGGTACGCCAGAGCAGCAGTGGTATAGGCTGGCAGTGGTCAAATTGTTGGGAATGCATTTTCTAGTGGTAACTGTTGAAACGGGCGCTTTGAGTTCTCCAAGAAGAATGGTCTCAAAGAGGGGTCTTTCAGCACCTTTATGAGGAAATATGTATAGTAATTGTGATCAGTATTACCTGTAAATTTTTATAATGTTAAAATCTCAGTGTGATATGTGATGCTTTAAAATGAACTGCATCTGTAATGATTCATTCTAACTTCTTTTAAGGCATATCTTGAATGCTTCATCAGCAAAGAGAACGCTATTTCACTACTGGAGATAATTGACGATTACTATCCGCGAATCAATTATCATGTCATCAATCACGATGTAAGTTTTACTAGTTCTTGTTGGACGTATTTTCAAGCAATACGCTTCCACAGTACATTTCTGGTTGACTAATTATTCAAGTACGTAGTAGTACTAGTAGTACATTTAAAATTTACATTTATTGCACATGCAAAGCACATGTACTGTGTATCAACTAGTAATGGACATATATTAATTATTCCAGTTCTGTGTTAAGATTTTCTCGTACCTTCATAGCTCCTGTTTTTACAGGGCTCTTTCGATCGCATGAATGGTGAAGCCACCACTCCGATTGCTGTCACCTGGGGAGTTTTCCCTGGAGCTGAAATTGCTCAGCCGACTGTCGTAGATCCGTTGGCATTCCGAGCTTGGAAGGATGAGGCGTACGACACATGGATAAAGAATTGGTGAGTGTGGAATCAAGTATAGGGTGCGTTAGATTTATAGGATTCTGAGCTAAGATACTCTTTGTTGAATAGAAGTTCTGCTATTCGTTGGAGGTTGTCGAAGACTTCCAGTAATTTTGTGATTTTTTTTGAAAGGAACGACTTTTGCTCAGTCTCCACATCTTTAACTCACCCCGTCCTATTTCAAAGGTATAAAATTATGGCAAAATTGTGAATATTTCAGGGCTAATCTCTACCCAAAGGACTCCATTTCACGGAACGTCATACAGAAAATCCATGATGATTTCTGCCTTCTGAACGTGGTAGACAATGATTTCCAGAAACCTGTGATTATCTATGAGATTCTTGAAAAGATGCTGAAACGAACGGAAGAGCGGAAGGCTTCTGCTTGAGTAATCTACAAGATTTCCTAATAGTAACCGCACATACTTGTTATTGTTATTCACTAAGTGATATTATTCAGCTTTCTATAACTGATGAATGCCATTCGGCTGATGAGAACCTATTATTGTTGATTGTTGACCTTATACATGAGGACCAAGGCTGAAAAGCACTTTATTACTAAGGATCATGTGATAACTGTCCGTATTTTACTGCAAGTACCCTTATTTTATCTTGTTTTGGAATGCCTTCGCTTTGTGCATTTTTACGTTTGTGCAAATTTGTTGTAGTCATCTTGAGAATAGTGAGACGTCACATAGTCATTAATAATCGCTTATTTATTATGTCATGTATATATAAATTATGGTTGATGATTGTATGGTTGTGAAAGAATTGGGTAAATAGGTTATCCATGAATTGGCCCCACATCCACGCCAGCAGAGGTTGGGCCTATAATGCAGAAAAGGTGCTCCACAACTACAGCGTCTGGATGTATGGTTTAGACTATCTATTTAGGCTAACCCAAACGTGTCTACCATGGGTAACAGAGGGTAGAAAAGAAATTTACACTTTACCTGGCAACCATCATCATGTTTACCCATGCATGACATTGTCGATACCCATTTGGTAATTATACCCAGTAAGATAATAAGATTACCCATCTCTTTAAAGAAATACCCGGGTCCAGACGCCGGACTTCGAAACTGTTGGCACCTGGTTCATCTTTTTTAAAACATAATTATCGAACCTTCCGGGTTATGGATCCTTTTACGCAAGGAAAAAGTTTCATTTGTGAAGTTCTTCCTTGATTTCACAGGGATTTGATGTGGACTTCTTCAGGTGCTGTTAATGCAGCTGAAACTTGGACACTAGTTATACTGCTTCCTATTCGAAACTTTTATGGGAGATTCAACATTTCCTACTCGATGACATTTGTCATGTCAATTAGATGGATTTTCTCCATGACTATGTATTTCCAAGGTTTGTTTGTAGCCTCAGCGTACTCATAGCTTAAGCAGCTCCTCCAAAAAAAATCTTCGCAACGTTGGAAGGGATCTAGTCTGCGTGCAAAAAAAAAGTTTTTTTTTCTGCTCAAACTAGTTATCGTCATTGCAAACATTTTTCTTCGGAAAGTCCTCGTCTCTTCTTTCATTTTTTTTACCTTTTCCCATCTTCATTTATCTATCTCTATTTTTTAATGTATCACGCCTTTTTCTGGCTGCTCACCTTGAGTGTATTCATAAATAAATAAATAAAATGTCTGACATATTGCAGATGAGATATTAAGTGCATTTACAGGTGTTTACCAGCTACATCTACTACATAGTTCAGTTCTTATTTTCCTGCAATTTGCTATACACAGTCGTTAATCACATTATGTTTTCAAATCTAATGTGGATTTGCCCTGGAACTCGTTCTGAGATCCAAGGGGGCATTACTCAGAACTGATAATGAAAACGGCTATCAATCATTTCTGATGGGTACTTGTGTAAAGACATTTGGAGATGACCGCCCTTTCTGAAAAAAATGTAAAGAACAAATCTCTCAGACGTGTGGCTAAAGATATGCGATAACTCAAGCTTCGTTAACTCACAAATTCAGCATTTCCCGCTCTTTTTTGCCAGTTCTGTATTTCTCTCGTACTTAATATAAAATGATACTGCACGTTTTTCTCACTAAAAATCTCACATTACTAGTAGGTGTGAAGAAATCCTGCAAATCACGCGAAACCTTTCACACTCCATCAAGCTGGCACCGTGCGCGGCTGTAATTGCATTTTGTTTCTGTCCAGAACGTAATTTTTTCATTTAGGCCAGCCTAACTAGGAAGTTGGCCATTTCGTGCTGCGACAGGCCTTTTTGGGTCCTACGAATTCACCGCCTTTGGCGTGATCTTGAAGTGCCCCTCCCCCACGCCTTCCGCCTTCCTGCTCTCCTCGACGAATTGTTGTCAAAACTACATTACCAGTCAAAGATTTCGAGTTAGCCTGTTTGCAAAATCTTGCTTCTCGACAGTTTTACCCAATCATTAGACTGATTAAAATGATTTTCAATAACTATTTGTCGAAATCGCCTCTTTACGGAGTCCCCAGCGTTTCTTTCCTTCTTTCCACTCCTACTACCCCATCCGCCTTCCTTTTTGCACCCATAGCTGCTGCTTTGGATTATTTGTGGGGTAACGGGGTAACAGCCGTATCATTAGCCATGTAAAACCCCAACGACTTAGATTAAAGATTTCCACGGGTAACGGTTTTAATATGCTTAGATAAATCATGTAAAACGCATGGTTTTTGGTACTCTGGGCAAGTTTACACTACATACACTGTCGCCGCGTCACCCTCCGGGCTATCGTAGTCACTGTCGAAGACTAAGCCATGGATGAGCAAACCTAGCCGGCAGGTTGCTTTGGTTGGACATGCGCCCAAGTAAGACAGTGATCACATGAAATTTTCGTTCACCATAGTTGTCGCAATCATTGTTATCCATAAAAAAGTCTACGGAAACCCAGCTACGGTAAGTACCTGACCGGGGCCGGGGCACCGCACTCATCCACCTTATCGGCTATCGATAGGTTCGGCTCAGGGAAGCGGATCAGCTTTCGACGATTCTCCACCCCCCCCCCCTCCTTCGTTCCGGCCTGTAGCGGCATTTTTCTCTTCTTCAATGATTCTTTTTGTTAATCTTTATTTACATTGCATTTCTTGGCAGTTTTTATTATAGAACCATATGTACATAAGACCTCTGCTTTGTAACATACTAGTTCGCGAGGTTTTATGGCCGTGTCGGTTAGCTGATACTGTTAGCTGTATTTAGTACATTTGGCTATTCACCATTCTAACGCATATTAAATTGAGCGCTGATTAGAATTCTTCTCGTTCGTCTTATCCATTGATCGTTTGTCATATACACAGTCAGCACACAATATTAGTTTTAGGATCAATAAATCGTTTTGAGCTTCATGTCCACCCAATATAATACGTAATGATTGATCCAAGTGCAAAATAAATTCGTCTCCAGTTATTTTCCTTTTTTCATTCCGTGTTTGCGGTACGCATAGCATTCGGTGGTCTATGGGACCTTGCGTCATTGATTCGCGACTGTGGGAATAGTTCTGTTTAGTTAAAATTGTTGGTTAGCATTATTGCACGGACTTTATTTTCTAAGCACAACAAATTTTTGGCTAGGAGAATCTAAGCCTATGTATCTACAGTCTGTCTCAAAATTAGGTTCACGCTCAAAACACCTAGTAACTGGACAGTAAGTAACAAGAAGCACACGCGTTTACAAGTATTACAGCCCTTAAAGGCAGTGTCCAAGCAAAAATTTCGATACTTCAGTTCTGCCACCCCGTTACTCTACTCGACGAGCTGATTGCAACTGTATAGATTTTACCCGTAGAAACCTTGAAATTTGTGGTTTTTGGAAGGTTGAAAGTTACGATGTGGACGAGTTGTCCGGTGCAAAATGAAAAGGAGGCAATGAGGCTTCTCGAACTCTCGGACTTTTGGACAAACCAGCTAAATGTTGCTACAAATGATCCTAAAGGAAATCTTCTTGATTGCTCTTTGCTTTTTTCCATTAGTATTCCTACTAGTAACCATTTTTTCCCGAAATTTGGGGCGAAATTCTGGATTGATGCTGATTAAAAACCGTCAAATTTAACAATGCATGTTCAACAAGTTAGCGCATGTTGGTGTCAGTTCCATCCGCAGCATAACAGAATAGAGAGGGACCAGACTGTTAGATAGTGAAACATGTCTTCACAATCTTAGGCATGACTTAACATGTTTTCACGAAATCTTCGAAGGGGCGGAGCGGGCACTGGATCGGCTTTGGGTACCAGTAGTGAAGATTCTGCCTGGACACTGCCTTTAAGTTCAAGATCTTCAGAGTGAACATCATTAGCAGTAGCACACACAACACGTCTTCAAACATCTATAAATGTCAGATGTGCTAAAGTGGAGCGTTGTGTACATCGCTTCCAAAGCTCTTTTGGATAACAAAACCTCTTGGAAGATGGATGATGAGGAGATGATGGTTATCCAGCCTGATCCAACAACTTAACACCTTTAGCGTTCAACCAAGAAGTGCAGTGAGGAAATGCAAGAAACACTGTTAACATAGCAGATATATGACGCTGCTAACTAATTTGTGGTAGTAAATAGTAAAGATGCAAAGTAGAGAATGACTGGCCACAATAAGAACCGTTCGGGTTATGCCATCATTTCATTTTCACTCTGCCATACCACGAACGGTTCGGATTGTGGCCACTCATTCTCTACTTTGCATTTTTACTAGGACAAATTATTATACATAGTTGGCTGCCTTATGTATCGTTGGAACATTCCAAATGAAATCATATCAGTTGTTTCCTGGCCTTCGTCGCTAGCGGTCCTATTGAAAGCCTATGGCTCTGAGTGAATGACGTTAAAAAGGACACGTTGGATTCTATTTATGTCCTAGTTATTAGACTCTGAAGTCTGTAAATTTTACTCTGGGACACTTAGTATGACGTAAAAAAGTTGGTAGATGCGCGGGTTTGTGAGAACTCGCGTGCGTGGGAGTCTGTGCACGAAAACGGAGTTCTTCTCGTGCACCTCTTCTTCAGCGTCAAAAATTTCTCCCCTAAATTCTGACAATCCTCGTGAATCTCTCACCTATCTATTACTCTTGGAAAAGGCCACATTTACAAAAAAATTACGAGTAAAAATTGATTGAAATACAATGAATTGCGCGAAATATTTATCGAAACATCTACAGTAAATTTCATTGAAAAATGGACACTTCGTACAAGATTCTCCAATGTTTGTCACCCGCGAAATTTTACGAGCTTCCACTTCTAAACCATGTCCATTATCCTAGCCTAAGCATAATTACAAGGGAGAATTTTTAATGTTAGTATCTATAAGGTCATTCAAAGATAGCCATACTAGTGGTCAAGGATGACAAACGTCCGTATACGCTCGTGCCACCCTGTTGAACCCGTCGATCAGGCCGCCCATATTTTGCAAAAATTCCACTTTCATCCAATACCCAGCTCCTGAAATAGCTATTTCCTGACTTTTTTTGCTGTACTTCGCTTGCGTTATTGATCCCATTGTTCCATGGCGAGTTTTATGCTTGAGAAACAACTTTAGAGAAGTTCGGGTAGGCATTACATAGCTTTAGTTACATATTTTTTAATTTTCAACGCACTAACCCATGAATGAAGACTTCCACATCTATTTATGAAGATTTATATAGTTTCTGAGCTCTGCTGTCCATTCATCTGAAGATAAATAATTAGATATCCGATTCTTTCTGGCTGAACTGCATCGCACTTCGACGGGTCACCTAGTTCAGAACCTAGCTTTGACCCTTTGATGGTAATGGTTCCAGATGATCACGGTTTTTGTGTACGCATTTAGATACAGTGGACGTCAATGGCGATGGCCCATCTGCGGCCTCGAGGAGGAAGCAACGCGACCGCGCTGCGCGCGCCGGGATCAGTGTCGTCTGCTGCCGGGATGCTAATTCTAGTCGCTTCCGTCCTGATTTGGTCAAAAATCCTAAAAATCGGGTAGAAAGGCAGCTAGATATAGCATAACAGCTGCAGAAAACATCGTTCGAAACGCACGCGGCGCGGTTGCGCGGCGTACTTCTCGAGGCCGCAGATAGGCCACCGCCATTGACGTCCACTGTATTTGTCTCAAGTTCTTTGAAGCTATAATTAACTAGGATGTTCTTTCTATAAATCTGGCTGGCAAATCCTCTTGTCTCGTGGAAATCCTACTGTTTTATCCATGTCCCTCCCACCCGTCGTGCGCCTACGAATGGAAGCTCCACTGCTTTTCTCTGAACTCTAAGCTATCACCGAGAATAATTTAGAGTCCAGCTTCATAATGCATCAGAGTGGACTTGATTTCCTCTACTAATGTTGATTATCTACAGATTTTGCAAAGTAACATACAGGAAGCTCCAAATGTCCGCAGTCAAGAGGGCGTGGCCACGGCGCGGCTCCTTGATCAGACACAGGCGCTCTCTATGCTGCCTCTGGCTTCTCTGACTCTGCGGCCAACCAGTGACAGCATGCCGAGCGCCTGTGTCTCTGTCTAAACCCGCGTCGTGGTCACGTTCCTCTTGACTGCGGACATTTGGAGCTTCCTGTAGACGAGTGGTTCTGGAAATGGGCTCGTCAGACTGTTGGGTTTTCCCTTTGAAAAACTACATGCGCTACAGCCGTAATCTGCATAGGCTCCGTGTTTTTTCAACTGGCCTGGCAAACCCCCAATTATCGGAACTAAAGAGTGCTCAACCCTTTGAACTCTACAATAGAAACAACAAAAACCTGTTTTTAATCCTTACCCATCTCCCATGTTCCTCCCGGAGAAATGCTGGCACTATTTCCTATGCATTTTCATCTCAAATCATTAACACAGGATGTGAGACTCCCCCACTCGAATCAATCCTTCATGAAGGACGAGTCACTTCAAAGGACTGGCCTATGGGCGCTAATTTTTTCTAGAAGTCAATTTTATGAGTGGTTCGCGCGCAGAGTTCCTCGTTCTTCATGCCATTCAATGCAAAATTTCATCCGCAATAATTCTGACTGGTGCACGCACGTCTTAATGTTCTTCAAACATATGAAAAAGCGGTCTCACGGAACAGTTCGTGAAAGCAGCTTCATTTGTTGATCGCGCTGGTGTCGGTCCCGACACGAGTACTTGGCATCGACCCTTGCTGTTGGTGTGCGTAACTCCAGGAATTCACAGGCAGTCTTAGCCTATTTCGCGGTTTCTACATTTATCGCTTGATCCCTAATTAGTTTAGACTTTGCTTATTCTCTGTTTACTCTTTCTGTTTACATCCGTAGTTCGTGTAATGTCGATCAGAGGGGTCAATATCAGTGAAGTGGCCAAATAGCCTTGAAGTGGAGTCCATTTTTATCCGGTATTTGTCCCGAAATCTCTTAACTAACCATCGCTCCCTCGCTTTTGGACCCCTGGAGTATGACGTCAATTTATTCCTGAAATAGAATGTGGCAGAAACTCAGTGTTACTTTGTTCCTCCCCTTCTACATCTAACTCTCCCCAAAATTCCCACACATCCTGTTGTTTTTACCGACCACTGCATGTTAAGGTTAATTTTTTTTCTTTGTTTTAGTTTCACGCCTGTTCTTGGCTTGCGCACCTTGGAGCGTATCAATAAATAAATAAATATTTTTTGGTCTCACTCTTGCTGGACTCTGAGGTCGTTCTAATCATCATCCCCTAATCCGAACACTTTTATGCGTAGTTTATTTCCATTCCGGCGATAAAATAATGTCTGGGAAGGTTTCCTTTTCTTTTTTTTTTCATGAACTCATGAGCCATCTCTATTGCACATGAATGTGGTTTTTGAAGGTTTGTTGAAACGTTCTTTTGATGAGCAATCTTCAAGAGCGCCAATTGAAGGCATCACCCGCTCAAATCTTCGTGTTTGAGATTTTGCTTGATTTGGGAGTTTTGAGGGACCTAGGACTCATATCCAACGCTGAAATAGCACAAAACATGCGAGGAGTAGGCGAAATCGGAATGCCGTCTTCCGTGTGCCTTTCCGCGCTCCAATGACACCCGTGGGTCTCGCTACGAAGGCGCGCTCAAGCGCGCTTGTGAATGCAGTGGCCACTGTTCGCTGGCGCGTCGTCTTCGAAAATACATGCATGGAAGCACGGTTCACGATTGCGATTTGTATTTCTTCGCAGATAAGTCATGATTCTTTGTATTCGTTTCACATTTATGATGTGTTGACAATATGTGCTACTACGTGTGGTTGAACTCGGAGTTGAGAATTTCGGCGGGCCTTTAATTAAGAGAAAATTGGTGAGAAAAAACTAAGAACTCGATGATTACGCAGCAACCTGACACTTTTAAAGGCAGCACTCACGGAAATTTTCACTTCTGAAATGAGGCGCTCACCATGTAGCTGGCCGCTGGACAATCGCAACAGTAAGTTGAGCGCTCTGAATGGTCGCCTACCTGCAAAGATTATGCCGTGGACACATCTGCTGCTCTGGACATTAGGGTTCCGTCACGCCAACTAACGTCGTCGACAAGGTGTGCGCATGTGGTTCAGCGGGGGCTTGTTTATGAAATTCGTACCATTTGCAGGATTCCGTGGCGGGACCCATCACGGAACACTCGTCCGCGCCGTGGACACACATGAAAGACTGCCATCATTTTCTGTGTTTTTCGCGTGTTTCACGCTACTTCATCGTTATCAATGAGTTCATCGTCCCTAAAAACCCTGATATACTGCGAAATCTTCAACCCAAAAATTTCCGTGAGTGCTGCCTTTAAGGATATGCGGTCTAGTTTTACGATCACCAAGTACTAAAAATAGAAGTATGGCAGGAACAGCTAAGAACACGAGCGGGACTACAGCGCGACTCTTTGTTTATGTACCGCGGTGGGGCTGCGAACCGCGGCGATCCTCTCCGGCTGGCAGTTTCGTACAACCGGCGCCGCGATCGCTGAACGTGACCCTTCCGTATTGACCGACTGAGAGTGGGGCCGTGGTGTCCTTTTCGCCACTACGATAATTCACGACATCGTGCATCCGTCCGTCGTCCCCTTCCGCTCCGTGTTCAGCGTCATCTGGTGGGCTTGCTCTCGTTTTCTTCCCGAATCTGACTCGTTATCAGCTGCTGACATTGCTAAGGATGCGTCAAACATCGCACACTCGCCAGCTTTGAACGATGTCTGACTGGGTGACCAGCTACGATGCACAGGTCCAAGCTGAATCAGTGGCTAATCCGACACCCAAGGTGATTTTCCGAATGATATTCTAATTCCAAGCCTCTATTTGCATTTCAATCCTACACAGCACGGAACCAAAACAAACGATCATCGTACACAAATAGTGTTTTCTGTCGCTGTTTTCCGCGGTAATCAATGCTATCGTCTATTTTCCGTCTCTCTATTCAGTTCAACGGGGAAGTTTCGTGTCTTTGCTCTTGTTCTTAGCAGTTCCCTGCGCCGTGTCTAAGCTTTCCAGTCCGCTTAGCAAATTTTCTAAAATAGTAAAAAGCATTTCTGTACGCGAGGGAGCCATCTGTACAGTCTGTTTCAAAAAACAGCGCAGTTTAAGGGTTTGTGCGGAAGGTTGCAATTCCAACGCTAAACTGCAGGCGCCCAAATTCTCCTTTGTTACACCTTGAGTACCACATGGTTTGGATCTTTAGTTTTCTGCTTTGATTTCTCTTCAATTCTCGTCCCTGCTAAAACACACTTTGTTCCATTTATCAATATATCTTTTACCCAAGTTCGTCTACAGAGGGGCTATTATTCCAGTAATTTTTCTGTCGTTTTTTTCTGAATTCCATGCGCTGGTTTTCGAAGGAATAATCTCGAACGAAATCCGAACAGTTAAAAATGTTCCCATTCGAATACTCGAACCACTTAGCAAATTCGCAAGTTCCGAATATTCAAGAAGTTCGAAAGTCTCCAGCATTTAGTTGTTCGAGTACTAGGAAAAAAGTTAGAATGGCAGCGTATAGTGAGTTCCAGTTCCAATAATATGCTATAGTATATAGTAACGGAGCACAACTCTTTCTCTAGACTTTCTCAGGGAAAAATTCCAGAAACAATCATTAGCGCCTAGAGTCCTTGCCAAAAAGATGGGCGGATCGTGCGTGCGGTTTTCCAGCGACGCGACCCCAGAATCGCTGTGGGACCCACTCGCTCCCCTCACTTGGAGCACCTCTTCGCGTACCTCGTTCGGGTCCCGCCGCGATTCTGCAGTAACGGAATCCGTCCTTTCGAGACGGGCTGTACTTATTATATCTGGTAGAGGTGATTTTACAACATTCCTTCCAGTGAGAAGATGTGATTCGACATGACCATCCTCCACACAGTATTCCGCTCCCGACCGTACAAAATAGTACGATGCGTCCGAAAGCAGAGGAAAACCTTTATTATAAACTGGGACGCTTTATTTAGTGTGAAGTAACTTTGCGATCAAGTTTTCACTGTCACCGCTCTCCCAGTTTATGTCACTTCCGTTTCCTTTTCTATGGATACATTCTCTGTTTAATGCATTTCCAAAAAAAGAAGTCATTCACGACTTTGCAAACATTTGCAGTTATGCGGTCGTTTTGTGTTTCTCTAATGTTTGTGTTCATGTTCACACGGATTTATTTGTTTTAAGTGTTATTTCCTTCCTTTTATTTCTGTTGTCACAGCCTGTTTCACCATACAAGGGAAGTGGGAAGAAATTAGAGAAAAATGAGCTGGGAAAGTTTGCAATTTTCTATACTCCGTGCCAAAAACCAAGATAGTTGGGTATTTGTGCCTGTGATCTGCCTTTCTGACTCGCCTCTAAGAATATGGCGCTATTTCTCGCATTCTCTCTTTCCCTAATTTCTTCACAACTGTGTTCCCTAGTGAAACGCGTTCTACGAGGCAACAGAGCAGGAAATTGATGTCATTTCTTGTGGTGTCGACATCTCAGATTTCATGCGCATATACTAAACCCGTCATTTTTGAGGCCCACTTAGAATTCAGAACACTAGTTTCCACTATGTAACTGTCATGAAATGAAATTTGAATGCAAGGTTTCTTAATGCCTCATTTTTGTCTTCTCTTGGCTTTGAAGACAACATTCACAGAAATCTCTACTTCTGAAGCCATTTACCGTGTATTGGTTTGCCAGAGAATCATAACTATAGTCAGAATGAAAAAATTGCCACCTTCCTCACGAGATATATATATTGCCGTGGGTGCTGACATTAGTGTTGCCTTTTGTTTTCCGACTGCGCCAGCTTACACAGGTCCTGTCATTTGCACATCGCGCGTGGGACCCACAAACGTCAAGGGGAGCGCAATCAAGAGCATGGAAAGCAGCGACCCGTTTTCTTGAATTTCTCTTGCGTTTGGAGCTATCTCACCATTAGATGCGAGTTCTGCGTCCGTGAAAACCCCGGAATATAGCGAAGTCTTGGACAGATGGTTTCCGCGAGTGTTGCCCTTAAATAGCGCCTCATCAGATTCCAAATTCTTTGAACGTTGATGGATGTTCTCCGTTCCGAGACGGATTGGATCTGGTCGGTGGATATGAAAAAGGATAATAAGATGATCCAAAAATAGAGCGCAGTTGCAGCGTTTCGGCCGTTCTCACACGTTGTTAGCTGAGCACACAACATCAAGATCGCTTATCGCCATTTGGAACCGTGCTATTT
Organism: Ancylostoma caninum; assembly: GCA_037903475.1. Taxonomy (NCBI): domain Eukaryota; kingdom Metazoa; phylum Nematoda; class Chromadorea; order Rhabditida; family Ancylostomatidae; genus Ancylostoma; species Ancylostoma caninum. Next base: position 224,365 of record JBAJFG010000239.1, read on the forward strand.
TGTTCTGTTTATGGTGCACGGAGTTCCTCAGAAGTTCTATAGACATTCTGTCGCAATTTTCAACTGTTTCCCAAGTAACAACGCGGAAGTTTTACACAGAATTTTAGGATTTTGGTTCTTTTGAAATTGTGGTTTACTCTGTAGTTGCGGACGAATAACGATGTTTGAACATTGTGACGTGACTGATTCTTATTATGTTCGAGGCGAAAAATTACCTTTTTCTAGCAGTTTCACCGACTTATTTTCTTCTTGGATTCTACTTCCTCATCAGCATTTATGATTTTATTCTGTTTATTTTCACCTGTGTCATTTCAACGTTCCAGGGTGGCTCAATGCCGTTCCGTGGTGGTGGCAACTCCACTTCTATTCACGGTTAGTCATTTCAAGTTCCGCAAACTTGTATATTCCGCTCCGCATCAGCAATCAATGCATGATACAATAAGTGGATTAGTGGCGTTCGCCGATTCGTTGCCGATCCATCGTTGTTATGTTCGTGTGATTCATACAAACAGCGATTGAAATCATGTTGGTTACATATTACGTCGCGAGATTAGTAGAATTTGGAGAGAGTTATTGTTGGAAGTGGACGGTGGAAATCGAAGTTCACTAGATGTTCTTCGATTTGCAATAAACTTGCAGAAACTGTTTATATGAGTCGCTCGTTTATTCAGTTCTACCTGTTGGGGAAGGAACCAGACTCCGTGAAACTTAAGCATCAGAATCTGTTTATACTTCACTGCGAAGCCATGTCGCCGCAGGAACGGCCACAACACAAACGGCGCAACGAGCAGCGAGGGCGTCACATATCGCCGTTGCAACACGTAACCTTGCAATTTTACGAATTACACGGACTTCACATGCTCTGATAACTCTGCAGCACGAACGCAGCTGGAACGGCGTAAAGGTTCGGTTAGAAACCATAGCAGCAACGGTTGCCAGTTGCTGCCATTCTCCCCTCGATTGCTGCCGTCCCTCAGCAATTGCTGCTAAAGGGCCGACAGATTGAGCAGCAATCGAGGGGAGGATGGCAGCAACTGGCAACCGTTGCTGCTAAGATTTCTACCCGAACTATTACGCCGTTTGGTCTGCGTTCGTCCTTCACAGTTATCAGAGTAATTGCTATACTCAATCACTTAATACCAGCTGGATCAATAAGATACAACTGCAACCCTGGCGACGAAATCTTCGGTTGTTGCTCGAAGAAAAAAAACTAAAGCAGCACGCAACTGGGACTCGTCGCGTCAGGAGAATCGCCAGCAGCGACAGCGCGCAGCCACACACGCATGCTTCTATAGCGGACCAACACTTCCGAACAGTTGGCACGTGTTCGACGATGGCGCTGCGATCAACTATAAACATAGTCCCAGACCGCCTCCATAAGAAGATGCTTTGATCATTCTCCTGGACGCCAATGTTGGCGACTGCGGCCTCGATGCAAATCTATTTAAGCGGTCGCTAACATTAGCGCCGAGGGCGGCGACGCAAGGTGCTATACTCCTCGAGGAGTATAGCGGCTACCTAAGAGCGTGCTCAGAGGTCTCGCTGAGATTTTCTTGTTGCGACGCTATGAATCACCCACACGAATCCGTCTATCTTTTCGAGAAGGACTATACGCAGTGTCATATGGGAACGAATATCTCAGACGGACGGACTCATGCAGGTTAGACGCTCACGTCGGTGGCGTTGAAAACCGGCTACGATGCTCACGAGGAATTTGTACTGGGTGTGGCTATACTCTTCGAGGTTTTGGTAGGTATCAACCGTGGGACAGTCACAACGGCGACGGCGCCAGAGGCTCGCCGGTCTCTCGGTATGTATCAAAACCAGAGCTGCAGCACCCAGTGCTAGCGAAAATAGTTTGGGTTGGTGCCATGCTTTTTGATGAGTACTGCCTTTTCGATATTTGCGAGCGTTCGGTGCAATAATCAAGCCAGAGATGCGTCACCCATGATCGCTATCATCAGGATTGATGCCGCCGGTTGATGGTGATGCAGGGCGGTATATATGCCTGGAATATACCGCCAGTTTGAAGCCGACTACCTATGCACATTAGCGTTGTAAACACTGAATACCACAACCTACGGAGGTGTGAGAGCATTCGTAGGCTATTGTTACTTTATTCGCGTTCCAAATTATATAATGAAACATGCAATTATCGGTCGTGCAACCGATAATTGCAAAGCAAATTAAGATTAGGATATCAAGATGAGAATGAGTTCGAGAGCAGAGAATTGAGAGAACAATCCAAAGCGAGTAAAGAAAAGCGGTTTACTTTGACCATTGAATCAAAATGTAGGAAATATGCAGAGGTGCACCAACTATTTTTTTATATGTTGTTCTACAATTTGCTCATGGAAATGACATCCGTCAAATTTCAGGGTATAAGGGACCGGTGTCAAGCTTTAATGGAGCGCCGCCACCGCAGCACACATTTGGAGCGTCAATGGCTGGTATATTTTTCGGATAATACTTTTATTTTCTCTATTCATTGGTATCCTATAGCTGGATAAACAGAACTGTACTTTGGTGAAATGTTGGTGACTCGCTTCGACTCAGTTGTCGTTTTTCTCCATGCCAAAATTTGTTTGTTTTTACACAGGTCTAACGTTGGGTATAGATTGGCAGTAAATACCACGTATTTCTAGTGATTCACACATTGCGTATTGACTGCCATTGACAGCTTTTCGTTCCGCGTTTATTATTTTTCATGTTGTAGGTATGGCAAACGCTAACATGAATGGCGGATACGGGTATTCTTACGCCATGCAACCTCCACCACAACCAGCTTTTGGGAGAGGGCAACGTAACAGTCCAACTTTCATTTATTAATCATTATTTTTTACCTTCATCTCGAAATCTTCAGCATTCGTTGCCGGAGGCGGGTTCCGTGGACGGGGAGGACATCCAACTTTTCAATACCAGCATCCACCCGGGGTTAGTTCATGCCCTAATTCGCTTCTTGTTTTATATTTTCAGTAGTTTTTTTTTCTCCTGAAAATTTCCTAATTTTGATTTACCTGACACTTTTGCCGCAAGTTTTTGTTTCTGGCTTCGCTTTTTGGAGTTTTGATGGGGAGCGGGTGAGAGGAGGGAACAATATTTTGTGGATTTCAATCTACAGTCTTTGTCCAGGTTTCACCACATCAAGTCGCACATTTTGTTGCGGGTTCTGTATTCCTTGGTTTTGTTTCCTACGGCAAATCCATGTGTTGTTTCTTCTAATTCCCATTTCTGGAGATTGCCGTGGATACGAAATATAGGAAAGCGTTGCCAGATTAGCTATTTTTTGCATCTCTGCGTTCCTACTTTCCTAATTATGGACCCTTCTGCACTACCTTTTCTCTATCTTCTTCCCTTACCTAAGCAGCACTGTCATTCTTCGTAGTTTTGTGCTGTATTACGCTTCTTTAAGAGCAACCCTTACAAGTATGTCGCGCCGAAGCCTCCACCAGCCAGTCCAGATATTATGGAGAAACGTAAGTTAGTTTGTAATTTTTAGAAACTCCAACCCTCTCATCTATATATTGGAATCTTTCAGCGATGGGTCCTGAAGAAGTTGCACTTCTCAACAAATTTCTCCACAAAAAGGTAGATCTAATGCAAAATAGTGGCATAGACGTGTCACTGGATAGAAGTGACCCACGGTCACCACTGCATTCAATACGGAGCTTCCGTGATCTCAGATTGTGAGTTGTTATTCTTCTCCTAATCTAGTTAAGATTTTTGGCTTCTTGTTTTCGTTTCGTGGGCCTATCAAGGTTCCAAAACTTATAAAGTTCGTAATTTTTATCTCTTCTTCAGCAAATTAAAAGGTGTTGAACATTTTACTTAGAAAGGACGGTGCAGCACAGCTCTGTGATTGGCCAGTTTGTCGAACTGGCCAATCTGCGGGGCTCAGACGCACTGACCTTTCTACGTACAACGCCTAAGTCCTCCTACTTTCATCGGGTTAGCAAGACAATTATGTTGTTTCGAAAGTTTTTTTTTGTAGACGACCAGAATTGCTTGAAGCTTTGAATGTGCTGGGGTTCACACAACCATCAAAGATACAGGAGTTTGCACTGCCACTGTTGATCATGGAGCCGTAAGTCCTACAGTTTCAAGGTTTTCATTCTCTGTTTCCAGCACATTTTCACATTTTGTCTTGTTATCCTTCGTCATTCACCTTTCATCATTGTTCATTAAATCGCTGTGAATTTTGCCTATCTTTCACAGCTGATCAAATTTCAGACCAACTAACATTATCGCACAGTCCCAATCCGGTACTGGGAAGACTGCAACGTTTGTGCTGACGATGTTATCACGTGTGGACCCTTCCAAAAAATACCCACAGTGTCTCTGCTTGGCGCCTACCTATGAGCTTGCCATTCAGATAGGTAAGTGGTTACCAAAAAGGACATTTGGTTTTTTGGGCTTGGACCTGAATGCGTCGCTGAGACTACACGGATAAATGAGATGCCTGTATCAACGATGGGTAATATTGGAGGTCGTTCATACGTTTGCTTAAGGTAATCTCAATGGTGCATGCAGCCCCTTGCGTAGGTTTCTGTTGAAATTGAAGGTTTTTATATTCATCTTTTCGTATTCCGGAATTGCTGTCGAATCGATGTTCCTATTTTGAGAACCAGAACAAAAATCCATGGGCAATGTGAGTAAAAATTGTCCTATGCATTGTGCATTTCCACGTTTCCTTCTTTATTTCCTTTTGACACTTGTTTTCTCCTCCTTCCTCAGTGTCTATGTGGAAAATTCAGTTTTCAATGTCATTCAACTAATGCTACCTAGTAATCAGAATGGTAATGTGGTAATTGAGGCCTTGGTGAGAATTGTAGTTTTCTTTTTTGTAGCAGCATTAGTACCGATTGCGTTTGAAATTTGCGCATACACTGCACATGCTTTTTTATAAGCTCGAAACTGGAATTCGCATTGAATTATCTGGAAGCATTGGCGTGAGGAAGAATTTTGGCGTGCCTATGAGGAGCTGTTGTGGGAGACAACGAGGGAGAATATTTGAGACGTTCAAATATAATGTTTAAGTTAGAAATTGATGATCTCAAAGGTATTTGTAAGGTCTGGGATAGACTATGGGCATTGTTCTTTGCCATTCACTGCTCTTATCTTAACTGGTAGGTGTAAGCTGTCAAGTAATAGGTCCACAACTTCCTGCTGGTTTATTATCTTTTCCTTTTAGGCGATGTCGTGGCGAAGATGGCTCAATTCATGCCGGAGGTTGCTGTACATTATGCGGTCAGAGGAGTGAAACGTGCGTTGAGTTTTCTCACCTCTTTATTTTGCTGTCTCCGTAAACATATAGATTACCGTAGTTTCAGCGTCAGCGCCCATTACTGAGCAAATTATCATTGGCACTCCAGGAAAAGTGAGTACTTTGTGCTTTCATCTAGGGTCCTTTATTTATAGTTCTTGAAGCTTCTCATTTCCGCTCTTTGGTTTATTTATGTCTTTTTTTCAGTTAGTGGATTATCTTACAAAGTATAATTGCCTGGATGCTTCTCATATATGTTGTCTTGTTCTTGATGAAGCTGATGTCATGATCAATCAGGCAGGCTATACGCAGCAGAGTACACAAATATATAAGTGAGTTTTTTTAAAGCCGAATCTTAAGAGTATGTTTTGGATCTGAACCTCTACGGTTTTTTTAAATCTTCCAGCTTACCCATTTTTGATATAAATATCCTATGGATTAGCTCCTTTGCATGGCTGGTAAAAATTTACCCACGAAGAGACCACTTCTTTACTTCTTCCACTTTTTTCTACCACTTCTTTTGCTCATTGACAAGCCACGAGTTTTTCTAACGAGTTTTGTTTAAACTGGACAGCTGTTGTGCTTTTGTAGACACAAGAGCCATGGCTGGTGTGCAGTTTGCGTCAAAGCAAAAAGAAAGTACATTGCGAAGTTTTCTGGCTTCAGAGGTGGTTTTGTGAGGTTGTGTGGACGAGGGAGAGGTGCACCATTTCTTTCTTAGAATTTCTAAAAATTGGCGATCAAAATAACCATAGGAAACTTCTTTTCTTCTTGACATAAATTTGTTATTTTATATGTACAGCTTGTAATTTTTTCTCTTTTCTTTCATGTGCCATGTGCCGGAGTTCATACATTGCCACTCCTGTATGAACTCCGGCACATGGCACATGAAAGAAACAAACACGGGACTTCTAGCACTATTATTTCCAGCATTATCGAAGAAGCCTCACCTATTGTTCAAACGATGTTGTTCTCCGCAACTTATGGAGAAGATGTTGTCAAATTTGCAATGCAGCTGATCAAAAATGCGGTCACAGTCACGTAAGTTCCTTATTTCTTCCAGATCTAATTGTGGCATTACTTATTCGATTGTTGTTCCTTCCTACTAAGTTGATGATATCACTCATTATGAGGTCCATTTGCTAGAACAGCTAAATTTCTGCTCCGGAAAATACACCTAATCGAAGCCTATTACGAATTTCTGGAATGTTCCGTCTTTTCTTTACTTTCGAATTCATGATCTAAGATTAATTCAAGCCTATTTCCTTCGTTGCAGCTCTCTATTTTTTCTAGGTTATTATATTTCATTTAATTCGTACTGAGGTCCCTATCCTGACGTTGTGGTGACAGCCCCAACTGAGCAGATCTATTGTATGTTTTTTGCACCATTGTGAAGTAAATCGCCGATTATACGTCGACCCTTTGATGCCGAGCTCATTAACTCGTCTGGGGTCAGTAGAGTCCTATTTCATCAGGTGCTGTGTGTAGGTAATAGCTAGAAAGTGGAATCTGGCCTTTTTTTTTGAATTTGAATAGGTAAAGCGGCTGGAAGGAGCTAATATTCGTTTTTTTATACCTATTTGCATGTTATTGTGATCCCTCCGTGACTTGTGACCGGCTTAGATGCAGTTTTTAATGATGAGCGTCCATCTTAGGGATGGACAGGTGCGCTAATCTGCAAACACCGTAAATACCGTGATCGAGGTTAGATTTGCCGAGTTGCGTAATGCTGACAGTACGCCAGAATAGCTGGCTATATGATAAGTAGGTCATCATTGGCACCTTCTCATATTACCCAGCTGCAACGCGAGAACCTGTCAGATTTGAAGGATTTACAGGATCACTTCTTTTGAATTGTTGATCCTTGTTTTAGCATCCGTACCTAAAGGATTGGTGCGAACCTTAGTTTTCCTAATAAGGAATGCCTGGAAGCAGTTATACACATTAACATACAGTATACCGTAGATGAATTAAGATGTATATCTACATTCATTTTCCTGAAGAGTTATAAATTGTGGCAAGATAAGGCGTTTAGGTGGATAAATTAATGTGGTTTTTCCATGCTTCGACGGCCGCAAAAACATCGCAATATCAGTCGAATTAAGGGAAACCTCCTGGAAACCACTGAATTCCTGTGAATTGCAAATTTATACTTCAATTCCATCTTATGATATGCTGGCGTTTAATAGGGGTGGTAGCTGTTATCTCAAGGTTTCTTTGGTTTAATGCGTTGTTAAGACGGGCGCACAAGTAATTCTATAATCCTGGAATCGTTCACTTAATGATTTCGTCTTGAAACTATGAAAATATGGTTTTCCAGAGCTTGAATCTTTACATTTTTCCGCTTTCATGTTTGGTCAGTTTGCTCACAAAAGCAACATCTGTTTCTTTTCCCAGTTTCACGCCTTTTGCATTTTACCGGTCTCAGCGTGTTTCTTTGCAAACATTTGCGACAGTTTTTTTACTCTTCTCGTGCTATCAGTCCCACGATCTTCTGTAGTCACCTCTGCGATTTTATCGCTTTGAAATACTCTTAGGAAATTCCAACTTCGGAAAATTCGGAGAAATTCCCTTTTTCTTACCTAGCCACCGACGTAAAAGTTCGCGAAACTGTCACTGCGTTATTCATTATTAGATTTGTAGCGGTCGGTATTCGGCATAAGTTTAATTATTTTCTACTTTTCTGTGAGTGTTTATAGTAGTTTCCATTTTGCATCCCTGATTGTTGAGGAAACGACCTTGTGTGGATGTTGTGTTTTCGTTGCGGCAGCTCCAAATGATCCAATTAGTTGCTGTTGATAGAAGACAACACATAATTACTGGTATCGAAAAACATGACAATGAGATGGCTGTCGCTAGATGAGCGTAGTGCTTGCCAAATGACGCTGCGATATACTGCTAGAAATAGGCTGTTCGCATGAAACAGTTGTCACTACAAGTGGGCATGTGTCTCTTAGTTTTCTTTCGCGAGAACTGTAAGTGGATGTGGTGAGGTAATTGAGACCGAATGAAATGTAGAATGTTTTCGAATTTGAGTATTCACTCGCGAATAATTTGAAAATTTGAATGTTCTACTGCGAGGAAGCGATGCAGCAGTCAAGTGCTCGTTCATAGCTGTTTCTTTAGGCAAATATTAGAAAATTTTCTTTCTCATCAGAATAATCGAACTGTATTCAGTACCAACATGTTGTCATTCTGAGTGATATTTTAGCCTTGTTGACCCAGCATCAGCTGCCTAGAGGATTTTTGTGAAGACATTCTAATTCTCCTTTCATCACTGGTTCCCCCACCCCCCCCCCCTCCTTTCTACTCGTGGTATCGTAAGCTCTTACTACTATTGTTGGCATAACCGCTTCTGTTGATACTTCCCTGTGGGTGGCTACTAGTGCACATTGTCCAGCGCTTCTGCAACATACTTGACCTGAACTGATTGGTGTCACTGTAAATAGTTGTTTGAATAGGTGTGTCAATTTGAATTTGAAGAAATAAATGGATCATAGAGGAGCACGTATAAAAGTGCACAGAAAAAAAGCTGGACACTTGTTATTGGATTTTTTCTTTCCTGTAATAATGGCTTTAGCCTGATAAAGAGTTAAAGATTTTTAGGTTGAAACGCGAGGATCAGTCGTTGCCAAACATCAAGCAGTACTTTGTAGAGTGTCCAGGACGTGATGCTAAGTATCAGGTAGGTATCCGGTGATTTTAGCTTTTTTCTAGTTATTAAATAAGCCTTTGATTTGTGAATCGAATCGAGAGCATAGGAGTAATTGTGTGGTTTTCGTAGTTGCCCAATTTGTCGAGTGCTTATCAGAAATATATAATTGTGTCTTCTGTGTTCTGCATTATTCTAAGCTTCATTTTTAATATAATAAGGTAAGATAATATACTAAAATGATTTACTTCAATTTTGGTTCCAGGCGGTTGTTGAGCTGTACAGCGGGCTGACGATAGCGTCTTGTGTGATATTCACGCATACTAGGAGAAGTGCTTCATGGCTGGCGGAAAGAATGATCGAAAAAGGACACTTGGTTAATCAGAAACATTAATATGCAGTAATTTGGAGGACTTTTGGCGAAATTCATCGAAAATTGACCTGTTGCCGAGGTTCAGGTTGGCGTATTGCATGGAGAAATGTCAGTGGAGGAGCGTGCGTCATCGATAGAGCAGTTCAAGGAAGGGATTTTCAAGGTGCTGATCACTACAAATGTGTGCGCTAGAGGTAGGCTTTCTGTTGTTTTCTTTCCACGGACTTATCTTTATATCTTTAAGTGCCTTTTGCTTTTCTTTTTTTTTCTTCATGCTTGATCATTTACCTAGTAATATGTTGCCTGCCAAATTGCATTCTGCCGTCTACATTGCGATATTTTCTCCCTCCCTTGCCGTAAGAATGTCCATCAGTTGATGTCTTATATCACAACTGTCCAAATGCTGGCCTAGGTTTACTTATCGGATTAGCCTGTATGAACTGGGCCGCTAAGTAATGCTATACGACCTCTTAATGAGTGATAGCTGGCTATCGATGTGTTTTTGCATAGGGTGACGAATAACTTCCAAGTTTTAGCTCCTAGCCGTATAACTAATTTTTTCTTCTGAAAATTTTTCTTCTTTTGATATTAATAGTGCAGTGTGGAGCAGAATTCATGCGCAATATCACAGGAGGTGGTAGTAGTTGTGTGAAATTCGTGTTTGGGATCTGAAAGAACCACCCAGGCAAGGCTATTGACAATGAGTACGGAAAGCCGCCAAAATTTCCGAACTGTTGAAGGATCTTTTTTGCCAGGATACTCAACAAATCTCTTTTATAGGTATTGACGTCTCACAAGTGACCATTGTGATCAATTACGATCCTCCACTGTTGTATGAAAACCCATCAGAACCCGATTACGATACGTATCTTCATCGGATTGGACGGTAAGCACTTTGTTGCTCTTGTTCAACCGTTCGAATTTGCTCCATCAAGCAAAATTTTACCATGAAGCCTTGAGGTTATAGTAACCTTACCCAAATTATGTGATATTGTATGTAATTTTCAGAACTGGCCGGTTTGGAAAGGCAGGTATAGCGATCAACTTCGTGGATAGCCGCGAAGCGCTGGCGATTATCAAGAAGATTGAAGCTTTCTTCGGTTCGTTTACCGTTCTCAATTGCTTACCCAATTTACCTTATCGCTATTGAGATTTCGATTAGCTTCCTTCATGCTATATTTTCTGTATTAGCTTTGTTTTCGTCCGAATTCCCATACCTCTATGATTTTTATGCCCACTTCTACTTTTTTTTTGCAGGAAAGCCAATTCCTAAGTTAGATCCGAGCGACTTGGAGCAGTTAGAAGCTGTAGAAAATGGCTAAAACGCATAGCTTTTTTTGAACGTGCAATTTGCTAGGGTTTTAGCGCTTTCATAGTATATGTATACATATTTATTAATTGTTCGCAGCTGTTACTTTGTCATTGTGTTTTCCTTGTTTTTAACTGGTTATAATCACTTTGTGGAATGCTTCAATTGTTTTGGGTGCCTTGTCATCGTACATAATATGTACTTCACTTGCTGTAACTTTTCAGATACAGTGAAAAAATTTTTATTGTTGCCTTTATCTTGTGATTTTTAGTGGGGTTTAGCAATTTCGTTTTTTTTTTTGTTTGGCATATTCCGGTTTTGAACAGTACTTAGTGCAGAAACTTACTATGCCTTGAATAGAAGATATAGACTTCACTATATTTAGCAGAGAAAAAATAATTTATTGTATAACATTGTGCCTGTGTATTTGTGATGATGAATGCGTTGAATAAATTTTATTGAAGTTCATATTTGTAAATCGCTACGTACAGAGTTTTTCTGGTTTACTGGATGAAGAGGCATCATTTGCCTTTGTGCGGTGGTGTTTGCTTAATGTTGGGCGACTATAATTCCATGAGGTTGAGCTTAGCTTCGTTGTGCGATGACTTAGGGGGCGTGGCCGTGCTGCAATCACTGCAATGTATAGGGTTTCTGTACGAGACTGCGAATACTGTATAATTATATTCTAGCACTGCATAGTGATTTACTGGTTTTCTTTGGAAAATCCGATGAGTTATCAATTTGTAACAAGGCAAGTGTTCATTCATTCATTCATTCATTCATTCATTCATTCATTCATTCATTCATTCATTCATTCATTCGCTCATTCATTCATTCATTCATTCGTCCATTCAATGCATTCATTTATTCATTATATTCATTCATTCATTCATTCATTCACTCATTCATTCATTCATTCACTCGTTCATTAATTCATTCATTCATTCCCTCATTCATTCATTCATTCATTCATTCATTCATTCATTCATTCACTCATTCATTCATTCATTCATTCATTCACTGCATTCATTCATTCACCAACTCATTCATTCATTCGTTTTGCATCGATTCCAACCATTCAAATTTCAGAATTCTGTGACTTGGTATGTATTTTCATTTTTTTTAAAGATACAAACCATCTACAGCGAATCAAGTGAAGCTATTGATCATGAATATTCAAGGTGGAATTCTCAGACGGTAATATTTTTGGCAGGGTTAAATATTCGATTTTTTGCACAGATGTGATAATCCCAATCTATTTCCTTAAAACCGTATTTGGTAAAAATACGTCCCTATTGGGATTCCCACGAGTCGCTAAATATTACGACATTTCTTCACTGATAGCCCGTGGTTCCCAAGTGCGATCTGTTTGCTTTGATAAGAAGTGTGGCCGACTCAGTCAAATGTTATCTGACCAGTCGCGTCCGTGTTAGATTTGAACTTGTGGAGGTGAAAGTGCCACTGAGTCATAGGAGATGGCTACTGTGAGGAAATGCAAGGAAGCTCCTATTGCCAGTTCGTGGTTGAAGGCCGTTTTCTTTTAGTAGAAAACATTTTGGTCGAAATTTAAGGGGTGACAGTGTTCTCCTTGGTGTCATCCATGCTTTTTCAGGATTTGTTCTGGAACTCAATTTCGCAGAGAGTGAAAACTTTTCACCTCTGAAATTTACCTCAGTTTTAGTGGAATACGATTCCAATATAAAAAAATCTCGACGAGTAATTTTCATAACATTTTGAGAAATTGTCAAATACACGATGTTTAGAAAATATTACCAAGGTTCTTATCAGAATTTTTTCACCCCAATGTGTTTCCTAGTATTTTCATAGGTTTTTTACTATTATGATATTGATTCGGTCTGATTTCACAAATACTCCTTCTCTTCCTGGAAGTCCTTGATTTCTGGGGAGAGGCTTGGTCCCGATACTTGTTTTTTCCTTTGTTCTGGAACCTAAGGTAATTTTCTGCGAGTTCCAGTCCGAGTTTGTCTTTCGCCATTTATGGGCTTGTAAAAGGACACGTAGCACATGTCATAAAGGTGAAACAGTCGAGAGATGTTCCGCTTCGGTTTTTATTACTGGCAAACTCTAGCAGCACCAGAAGTTTGCAAATGCAGAAAATGTTTTTGTCTGCTTTATTTAGGAAGCTCTTTATAATTTTGTAGGGCGTAGGGAAGGATGTTTCTACGGGTAATGTCCCCTAATTTTTATGAGGACTTATTTATTTATTTCATTACATGGATATATCCATGTGAAAACAATCTACAAGCAGTACAGTACACTATATACCAAACAAATACGTAACTCTCAGATTATTTCATACAATTTTTTTAATTTTAGACAAAAATAGACCTCTAATTACTCTTGTTTGAGGAATCCTTCTACCTGATTCTTAATTGATGACAGTTTTCTGGAAATGGGACATCTCTTGCTTATTATTAAATACTTTGAACCTGCTCTGTCAACAAAAAATGATTGTTTTATGGACGTCTTAGCCTTTGGGACTTTGGTTTGGTCCTCTAGACTTCATCTTTCTAGAGAAGCTGCTACATAGTTTCCTCCTTCTACTTCAGTAATAAATCCTCTGTTAGAAGTTTTGAGGGAGATGAAATTTCCTTAAGGAACGCATAATGTGATAGGTAGACTTACCTTGAAATGGATTTTAGTAGACAAAATTCATAAACTCCGACTTTTCATGGGTGTTTTCTGGATACTTACTCCTGTAAACGAGTCTGTACAGTGTACAGCGATGATTTTTCGGCCACATAAACCAGACTCCATCAAGTAAATCAGCAAAAAGGGACGGTTTCTAAGGCTGAAGTAATGGCGAAAACGGCTCGCGGACTCGTCCCCTTTATGGCACTCCTCGCGTCCGTCGTAGTCGCCGCGTCGCACGACGACGTGCCTCTCCATTCACCACCACCTCTTCTGTAACTGACAGCTGCATTGTGCCAACGACAAGCCGACGTGGTCGTTGCAGCTGCGCGAGAATTCTTCTGGAGTTATTGATTTATTGATTGAAATTCCTAGGAAATTCGTTCATGGAATTGCTGGCTCACAAACAATTACTTTCAGCACATGATTTCACCCTTGTTGCGCTAGGTATGGCTCCAGTAAACATGTGCAAGCACATATTTGTTTATTTGTTTATGTGTAACATGCCAGTTAACGAGTGTGATAAGAACAAAAAAAAACAAATTAAAGCAGTAAAGTATAGAACAAAACAATAAAACACGAAAAACACAAATGGAACAGGCAAAACATACATCACTGTAGAGTTAAGAAATATAGTTGAATGAACTTATTGTGTTTCTTTTCAGAAACTTACTTTTAATCTTATTTTGTTTCTTTTCAGAAACTTACTTTTAATTCTGCCTAAAAATTTGAATGTAGAGACGCGAATCTGCGAAGGGATTTCTACAATTTTACCTGAAAATTCCTGGAAATACACTGAAAATGGTTGAGGCAGGAAAATTTCAGTTCAAGACTGCTGCATTTTCTTAGAATCCCAGCTCATCATATATTTGGTTCGGTTTCCGAAAAAGCACACAGCAGTACCTTCTGTTATCCTGCAACATTTTTCCTGGATCTCCTTGCCATGTAGGAAAAACGAATGGGAAAGGGATACTAGTGTAGATCAAGATTTTCGTGGGTATTGCCTTTAATGACGCAGTTTACCTTAAATGATGAGGTAGTTTTTGAAGAACTACGTGGATTCGTGGCTGCGGATTTCAAGTTTTGTAAATAGCGGATATTTGACATTATGGTGAGGGTTTAGGAAATTTTTCTCAATGATTTTCATCTGAGAAGAAACTCATTACCTTTTACCACTTTGTTTGATACTATGTATTTCGTAAATAGATCAGATGCAGAGATAAGTTACATACTATCAGTGAAGGGGGCTGGGGTTGCTAGCCGGGGGGGGGGGGAGCTTGGGAAAAAGCGGCAATTCCGCCACTCCGCAGACTCAGAAGGAGTAATAAAGTTGCTTAAAATATAAATTTTAATGTTAGGTAATCAATACTGGCCGTGGTCTTTACAAATAATAATAAAACTAAACGGCAAGAAATAACTTTATACAATATTTTCTTATCCCTTTTATAGAAAAATTTTGAAAATTCGGCGGTTCGGTCTGGGGAGGGAGATGGCGTTCTCTCGTCCGCCACTGCACTGCTATGCAGTGATATGTGTAGTGAGAAGAACTCAGGCAAGCTTGCGGAAGAACCGCCAGCCATAATTGTTGCACAGGGATCGCAGCAGAACTCGACACGTGGATCTGGACTGAATTCTTTCTGTTGTAGTCCTTCTGTAAGTTTGTCTGTAGCTTTTATAAAAAAAGCCACGTTAAAGAACTTAAAGGTGTAGCAGCTACGGAGTCTTCAATGTCTCATAAATATGCTTCTATAAAGGACCTTTTTAGGTCTATTCCTTGCTGAAAAATGCTCCACCCTTCGCAACCAGCATATCTTCCATTAAGGCTCAATTTTCAACCTTAAGGAACCCCGGGAAATTCCTAAATTTCCTCTCATCTCATATTACTCCACAGCAAGGCATGGTAATAATGGATGAGCTCCGTTCGATTTCGTGAAATCGGATCCATAGCATTTAATTAAAAGCGTTCAGCGCTGAGAGCGGTCGTCATGCGCGTGTTTGCGCAGGCGGCAGCTCCGCAGCAGCAGCACAATGCGCCTCCTGCGGCTCGACTTTCCCACGATGCACTGCGTGCGCTTGCGATTGTCCTCCGAGTGAGCTACCGTTCTCATACGAAGCCAGGCGATTGTCCACGAATTCCAGAAACCGCGTGAAATTTTGTTTACTCTGTTTACGGCGTCGTGGGTAATTGCTCACCCAGTTTTTTCTTCTCCAAATCACAAACAAACAGCTGTTTGTTTACGTGCTGCCGCTGAAATCTTCCATAGCTATTCAGTGTGTTCTTCTTCTTGCATATTTCATTGCTTGGGGTATGTGGCCTAGGTTTTGAATGGGATTCGTTTCTCTGGATCTGCTAGGTGTTGGTGGATTTTATTGTGATTGTCTTGCAAATTCTGTGCAACTTGCCTTTGGATTATAACTCACTTTTCACTTTGAATGTTATGGAACCAAGCTTCTATTCGTGTCTTCCTGCTGCTGTTTTGACTTCACCAAGGGGAATGATTTCCTGGATTTGGATAAATTGTCTCAGAATCTCTTCTTGGTTACCTTTTAATGCCAGTTCTAATTCATTTGCTGCCATTCTGCTGGCGTTGGTTTCCAAAAACCTTTTTCTGCTGTTTACAGCTCCAGGCACTTTTAGTAAGGGTTTTCTCAAGACGGTATTCGAGCTTCTTCATGAATTTATCACTGGCTTCATGGCCACTTCCATTAAAACTATTACTTAATACTTTATTTATTCGCTACCACTGTTGCTCTAAGAAATTGTATTTTTCTCCGAATTCATCAGTTGAAGAAATTCCTCGAGTATCCTCCTGAAACTCAGGCTTAATCTGCTGCCAACGCTTAAGGACGGTAATTAGAGGAATTCGATAGGAAAATCAGAGGAATTCACTCGGAATTCAGGCGGAAACCAGCGCATTTACTCAGAAATCACCTAAAATTCAAGCGAAATCTGGAGCTTCATACATCATTGAGATTACCCAGGGTAGACGTGCTAGCGTCCCCTCCCCTGCGTTAAAATTTACTTATCTTTAACAAGGGCTTCAAAACGTTTATCCTATGTTATCTCAATGATGCATTTAGGACCTGATGGCCTATATATCAACCTAATTACTCCAAATTTATTTTTGACTTACGAATTATTCAGCAGAGTTCTACGTAATATAGCAAAACGCGCGATTCACGAGGTTATTTTTCCAGAGTCTGCCCGCAAACCATCGATTTAGAAGCTATGCTTTGAAAATAGGCGAAAAACTAGATTAGTATGAAGAGATTTGTTATCGAGTAACCATAATAATGTTTCTACTTGACTGCGGCTCCATACTTCTTCTCCAGGGTCAGTTCTGCCCAAGAGTTAACTGTTTACACCTTTCTTTGCCGTGAAAATTTCCTGGAAAATCAGCTATCTCCTCAAGAACAGCACAAACACTCCACTCTTTCTCATGAACCCCGTTCGATTTGAATCATCGGCGATGAGAAGCTGGCGGAAAAGTGCCGCGCGATCGCTGCAGCAGCATGGAAAAACGCTGAGAACCACTCAGTCGCTGCACGTTTTTCTGCTTATTTTCGATCAACACGCACTTACTGCAGGGTTTTCCAGGAAAAGTGCTTGAGAATGGGAATATTTACTCTTATCTAGAAGATCCAAGTGCTAATGGGTTATCAATTATCCATTCTCATGGGAATATTTTCAGTCGAAAGAAGTTAGATTTTTTTGTACAAAAGGTTTGCTGGGAAATTTAATCCGCGTCCAGAAAGCTCGTCCTTTTTTGAGACGGGGAAGTTGCTCGGATATGGGGAACACCCACGGAATGTCTTTGATGCAGAGATCCTTTGAATTTTCTGGAAAGTAATCTGGATTCTACGGTAGTTCTGAGGAACCTGGATTGTGTGAGAAAAAAGTGTAAGAAAATTAATCATTTTCATTGGATGGCATGAGATTTTTGTAATTTTTTTTCTGGAAAATAATGTACATCCTCTAACATATGGAACATGGAACCCGTAACTGGATAGGATGGGCAGTATAATGCCCATGGGTTCAGTTACCCACGAGCAGCCGCGAGGTATGACGATGTCACGTGAGGCAGGAAAACTTGTTGATGGATGAGAGGTAAGGAGTAAGTTTCGTTGGCGGCTGCATGCATCACTTATTACCGAGGAAAAACAGGTTAACACCACGAAAATTAACCCACCGTAAACACGGGCGTCAACATGTTTATCCTGGGTAATGTCAATGACGCATCCAGGCTTAGGTTAAAACAGTTACCGCCGGTAATCTCAATTGTACAACCAGGGTTAGGATTCATGAACGCAAAATTGAGCGAAACCAGGTTAGGAAACCAACCTTTGCGTCTTGCGTCTCCTGACACCACATGCTATATAGGGTAACCAATCACCCAAGCGACCGATGCATTGCGTGGTTAACGTTTCATGAATCCCAGCCCAGGTCCCGGCTCATTTTGAGCGAAAATAGGCCTTTTTGGGAGCTGTCCTATATCCCCAAGGCCTTTCATGAGCAGTCCTAAAACATCCAGAATCAGTACTACCATCATATTATCCAGAGATCCTCCGCACACCCCCCCCCCTCGTTCGCATCAAACACCTGTTATTGTTCCCCGATGTTCTCTTCCGGGCGATGTCGATAGGCTGTGTTATTGTAGGCGAGTTTATTGTCCACTCAATGTCGCATAATCTTACAGTAATCCGGTGATGGATGACCGCTAGCGGTCAAGGCAGCGACACCGCACTACGCCATGCGCCTACTGATTCGTTATTCTTACAGCAATTAATGACTTGCGCTCGTCGACGTCATCGATCTCATCTGATCATGTGATCTCAATCATGGAAAGATAAATAATATTGAAGAGGTGATGGGATGAGAGAGGAGAGAGAAAAGAGAATCATTTTATAATTTCAACGGTCTGCTCTGAGAAATATATATTGGAATTATACTACTCCCTATTGTAATATAATCTATATGATACTATTGTATTAGAGTTAATACATATACTACTACGTCGAATGAAAGGAAGCATATGCAAACCAGGTCTAACCCAGAACGAACTTGCCTTTTTTAAGGAGTTCAGTGTAAAATCGCCTCATTCCTTCCAGTTTTATAAATTATATATAGTAAGAAAATCAGCTATATTATTGAGGAAGGAGAGAAAATAACAAAAAAAAATGTAGTGCAGAAATTTCACATTTTTGCCCAGGAAATCAGTGTATCATCGCTTATTGCCCATATAATATTCTGTTGTTGTTAATATTGTGTTATATTCATTACTAGTACACTATCCAATAATATTTAATGTGCATTATGATTTTCTTTCTTCACCATCTAATGGACGTTAATTGCATGTAAATAAATATTGTGTAAACAAACAATTATTTTCCGTATTCTTTATGTCGCACATTTTATTATATATAGTTCTCGAATACTTTCAATGCTGATCATATATTAACTGAATTTTCTGGTTTCATAAGATGTATTTTCCTCTTTTTGATAAAATCTTCGGCGATTTAATGGGATCCTAGGTCATCCTGCCTCCTATTGTCATTCCCGTGTCTATAAATATAATTAGTAACGCGTACTATGCGTACTACGTAGTACTCGTATTATATATGATACACATGTTTTGTGTATACAATACACCTAATACAACATGTACTATATGTAGAAAACTTCATAACTATGACAATATAATATTATAATGTGCAAGGAGCCCAATGTAATATATGTTGTATAATTTTTAGTATGTATATGTAGTATTATATATGTAGTGATAAATGTATGATGGTAAGTATATGATACACTGTATGTAATCAATACTATAACATGATGTAATTATATATATGTTATGTATAATATATAGTACATAATATACATATACTATTATATATATATATATTATAAATATGTATTTCATACAGTTAATATTACGAACCTACTACATAATGAAGTGTCAGAGACACTATTATTATGATAAAAGTTCCCATTACGAAAACACCTAATTTTACCATAATATCATCCAGTGTTTATCAGGGCATATACTGCGGATTCATAACTCTATTCAGATGCAAATGTAGCTCTTCTTCTTTCTCTTCTCATTGTTTGTTATATTTTGGGTAACCTTACTAGAATCCTGAAATACTCGGAGTCAAGACACCTGTTCACCGCTCTATAATTTTTTCATCCCTCCAAGCAACCCTTGGAATTCCACAGTATCTATCCCTGCCTGCTTATGCCACAACCACTCCATCTGCCTCATTTCTCTGGAAATTCCATCCCCTCGCGAGCTGCCGCATGTTTTTCCGGGGCTGCCTGAGATGTGAGCACTGTACTATCGATGTGTCACGCAGCAGAAGATAGCACGAACGCCGGGTGCTTTCGAAATTACCGTAGCCACCGACGACGCGGGCACGACCGGCTACACACGCCAGCAGCGCACACAGATGATTCAGCTCGTGCCGTTGTGTGCACACGGACCGGAAGCGTCCTATTGTTTTGAATGAATCGTACGGAAGCTGCGGATCATCATGACTGGAATAGTAGGACTCCGGAATGCCTGCCATTGCGCCAGAAGTACCGGTTTGTACGGAGGTGGAGGCGGGTTCGGAACTGGGTTTGCAGAAAAAAAGCATAGGATCTAAGGAGGAAATGTTGATTTTCGCCGTTATCCACGTTTTTTTTTCACAAATTCCTGTTATTGATCGACGATAGGAAACTGATAGGAAAATTTGCAGGTTGCGGCCAGACAGAGAAGGCTTAAGGTAGGGTATTGAATGCATCTAACTGGTCATCTTATGAATTAGTCGGCCTAACCCTCTTTGAATCTATAAAGGAATCTGTTGAGCACGCGTCCAAAGGAGCACAGCTTCAACTGTTCATAGCTCGTATCTTCTCGAAGATACGCCATAGATGGAGACTATATGGAGAATTTCAGGAATATTTTGTACGAATTTTTGTAAGAAAGTGCCTTCACAACTTTTTTTTCAAACCTCCACTGCTTATATACCTTACTGCTTCCCAACTCTATGCGCTTTTTGTACATAAAAATCCTTATTTGCAGTATCCTGCTAAGTCCACTAGCGAAACGATCCTTACCTGTTACTGTATTTTTCCCTTATGCAAACTATCAGATGTTCAAGATTTCCTCCTTATTCCTGAGAAATAGGCTAATTGTTCGGTGAAAATTCTCCTAGGTCCATGTTTGTGACCTAGGGTGGTGTTCATCATTGGGTTTACCCGTCATAATCGCGACCACCCGCAAAGCTTACTCATTTTTTCGGCGTTCATCAAAAAGTTTACCCCGAGTCGGCGATTGAGGAACGAGGTAATCTATATGTGTCTATTAAGTGACGAGGTAACCTATACCTGTTTGTAATTGACAGGTAAATTTCATTACTGGTGATTAAACCATATAAAGAAGGTATTTATTAGGCTGGCAGGAATTATTGGAATCTATTTACGCTTAAATTTACGCTGCATTACGAGAGAATATTTATTTTTAGTGGAAAAGGGTTTAATCGCAATAATTTTAATTATAAAATTTCTTTAGTTTAATTTAAAAATATAACTTTGGAGAAGTTGAGATAATTAGAAATGATTGAAAGTAAAAATAATATTATAAAATTTATCAGATCATTAGTTGTAACTTTACCTTCTAGTAAAAGTTTAACAATTGGTTGAAATTTTGGTTGTATGCTGGGAATAGTATTAGCTTTTCAGATTTTATTTGGTACTTTTTTAGCTTTTTATTATACGGCTGCCTACAAATCGGAACTGGGGGAGATTTTTAGCTTTTCGAGGAGAGAAGGGAGAACTTCACTATTATAATTGAAATCACTTCCAAAACTACAGAGGAAATTACTAACAATTCGTGGGAAAGAGGTGAAAAAGGCGGAAAAAACCTAGCTTCAGGACGGACCTCGTTATACTTGTGGTTGTAGTGTAGTGCTATAACGCAGTACTATAGTATAACGTTTTTTGTTTCAGTTTTTTTAAACTTTTGGCCGGAATATCGTTAAACTCATGTCTTCAACAGCATTGATGACCTGTAACCTTAATAATTAAATTTCTATCTAAATTTATTAAACTATAATAATATAACAAACCTAAAGAATAGGGTTGCCACAGTGCTACGAAGTGTTACTAGTAGTAGAGGAATGCTTCCAGAGCAGTTCTTTGCAAGTAGAGTTTGTTTCGCTCTGGAATCCGATATCTTATGCATGTTCCTGTCCTTGTTGTCCTCGTTATACTCATTCTTCCAATGTGCATTCTCATCCCTTTACTTTTTACTTCCAGCCACCGTTAACTTTATTATCCACGCAGTATCACCGCAGTAATGTGTGTCCGTGCAGTAACTTCGCAGTAACGTGTGTTCTGATGTTCTTTTCTTTATGGATCCTATTCATAATCCTCTTCCTGACGCATCTATCTCGTTCGCTCTTCCTTTATATATAGGTCTGGATTTCTGGAAGTTTCTAATGCTTAATAATTCGACATTGCGTGCTTGAAATAATACAAACACCAGAGTAATCTTTGTATTTCAGGAAACATCATCTCTGAGGGAGAAGAAGCTTCCTGGGTACTTGATCCTGGAATATTTCACTCTTTCCTTCTTGCTGTCACAAGGAGTGCTTCCTTTTTGAATTATGTGTGATTAAATCGAGGACTAGCTATTTCGGTCTCTCATTTTACGACTAAATGGGCGACGTGGCCTTACGAGCGTGGATCCTGGAGCCCTGATCATCCAGGATTTCATGCTTCATGAAATTATGCAGTCTCATCTTCTCCTTTTTTCAATTCTCCCCTTATTTGAGCATAGCTTCCGAACGTACAGTGAGTATCTGGGTGGTGCTCAGCTGAAACATGCTCGTTCCTTCGAGAATTCACCTGAAATTTTCTACTTTGCTCCATGAAAATTATTTATGATGAAAATATGCTGCTGCTAAAAAAACTGCTCACGTTCTCAAGCATGAAAGCACCAATTGAGGAGTATCTTCAATATTCTGCATCTCTTTTTTCATGCTTTGCTCTTTTGTTCTCATTGTTATGGCTCATTTTTATTGGGGCGAGCCTCTTGAGTGTTGTCTTTTATTTGCGTTTCCGTGATTCATTATGTTCCTATTGTTTGTTTGTTAGCCGAAATACTCGCGATATCAGCAATGAGTGCAAATGAGATTTTTGCAGGAAGGTTTTTCCGGATCCGGAGGAGAGTCTCAGGTACGATAATTTCTGGTACTGCTCGAGCTCAAAAAGAAAGAAAAAACGTAGGAGTTTTCATCATCATACCTATGTAGTACTAAATCGACAGTCGCTAACGCTCCCATTACAGGACCTTGTTACTACTCTTTGCCTTTAGTCCGTCTAAGGATAGGAACGAAACGGACACTTTTGTTTTTATCATTTTTTTCTTCCAATCTTTTGTTATTGAATTGTTTTCACTTGTTATTTCACTCCCAGATTTTTCTCTAAACCCATCTCATCCTTAGCTTTGTATATATCTTTTTCTTTATTCTTATATCTCTTGACCCAATGTAGAATGGGAAGAAAACTTTCTCCTTCTCCAGAGTCGATCCCTAAAATTTCTCACTATCTCGTGAGCTCATACTCTGGATTGCACGTACTTCACGTTGAGAGAAAGCTCAGAAAATATAGAAAGAATCACTTTTTTGAACATTCAGGGACAACTGTTCTGCTAGGAGAAGTTTAAAGGAGCTCTCCCAGTGTTAGAGTTATTTCCTTGGATTCTAGTAGACGTTATTTATTTATATACATGTTTACGTTGTTTACTTGATATATTACGGTGGTGTGCCATCAAATATAGCAGAAAAAAAGGTTGAGTCGGGTTCAGAGGAGCAAAAAACAGATAAAGGGCCTTTTAACTATATATGGATTTTCTCTTGCCATCTTCATCACAGCACAACATCCGCTGTTGGATCTTTGCATTTTTTCCGGAGATGGGGGAAGGGAACTCTGCAGCAGCGTTTTCAAAAAGAATCTCACTTGTCTACTCTATTTTATTGCCTTTACTAGGAATTTCACGTTCGAAAAATTGTATCCTTAGAAAAAACCTACTTTCGAAAACTCCTGCAAAAAACTAACTCATCCAGTTTTTGGAATCTACCCGTATTTGGAACTAACTCATGACGTGTACGTGTGGGTAAAAATGTACCGATTAATAACCTCTTGACACTCTCTCTAAGTGCACACTTGAATTTGACTACTCCTATGTAGATATACGTAGCTGTAGTGAGATCTTGCCCTCAAGTTTTCGTTTTAAAGTTGTTTAACATACAGATCAGCCGTTGACACATGAGTTTTTGCACGTTTGACGCCGCCAGCGAAACGATCGGCTCATGATGGGCTAGCTGCTTGCTGATCGTCAAGCGCTGCTTGAGAACAGCATAAGAAATGCCGATCATGTGCCTAGCCAGCGCTGTTCTGGGGTTTTTCCAAATTACACAGGAGAAATTACACATATCTCTCGAATTCTGAGATAGCGGGGTTCGTAGTTCTTAATCTTTACCGCAGAGCTATACCTGTTTGCTGATGAAATTGAAGAGAAAATATTTAGCTCTATAGATACGGCGCCCAGTTACAAATATCTGCTCCAATGCGCATCTCTGAAATGGAGCCAAAGATTTCTTGGCAGCTAAAATGTCTGTAAGCGAATTTTCCCACATTTTTGGTGGCTAACATGTCTGCAGCTTGTGATCCGTACTGTTACCATATTTTTTGTTGATAAAATGTTTGTCAGCCGTTGCACAGTGTAGTACCTAGATGGCACTACGCAGTCGAGCTTCGTGATTGGTCATTTCCCGCATTCAGCCAATCAGGTGTCTCACCCGCGCTGCCCGCTCAAGGTACAATACTTCACACCCATTAAAATTAGATAAGGAGTGGTACTTCTTGTGGTTTACTCGGCCGTTATCCCAATGGTAAGGAAATTCCGTGGATTTGTGAGTTACTTTGGGTGGTTCGGTTACTACTTGGGTTACATGTAGACCACTTACCAGCTCTTGGCTCCGTTCCCTTCTCGAGAACAAATATTTTTCCTTTGACCTCTCATTCCTACACATTCCATCAATTCAGCCAAAATTTATCACAGCAGACCATCCATTCACCCTGGTCTCTAAAATTCGTTCAGGATGCTCCAGTCCATTAGGATTCACGTGATTTGTTTCAGAAAAAAATTAGGGTTGGAGTTTTTCTATCAGTTTCTGGGTTTCTCCAGAAGTCAGGGGCATGCTTTTGCAAGTTATTTTTAAATGTTTCGCTTTGAAATTGGCTGAAAAATGGGGATAAATTCAACGTACCACCACATGTCAACCCTTAATTTTTATAAGATTTCGAGTGAAAACGTACTTCTCTGCATTTTGAGCTCCAGAAATTATGCATTGTTACTGTAAACCTGCACAGGAATACCAGTATTCCTCTCCGCCATCAAGAAAACCCATCCAGGAAGCCTCAGTATTACCTGGAACAGGTAACTGCCCGGAAACTCGTACCCATCTTATTCAGCACATGGATATTATAATGTTTCTATCAGTGCTTCGATAACAATAGTGTACACAAAGATAATTCCCATCATTCCTCCCCCTTGTCGTTCCCCCGTCTTTATATACGGGGTATTTTCTCGGGGCTGAAGTAATGTCGTTGACTGTGCGTGCGCACGCGTTATTCATCAGTACAGTCATCATACCAGGCGACATTTGATTGGAAAAAACGTGATGCAATGCAGGGGAGACGTGCCTAGAAGTTTTCTAGGCAGCAGGATGTGCTGCTATTGTGCTGCTGCAGCAGCTGGTAACTGCGCTTTGCGTTTTTGTCACGCGCACGCATTTCGCATACCGCGTTCCGCTCCGCATCTCGAATTCCACCCGCTACACCCCGGCGACATGAAGACATTTCAGCCCCCCCCCACGCGCCCGGCAGCGTCGCGCTGATAATCAACTTCGTTTCGTTATCGATTGATCTGATGTGGTTGCGCAATTCATCTGATGCGTATCGATCCGACGATATGTCCGACGTTTAGTGCGATGTGGCTTTTTGCCAGCCGGAACATACAGCTCGTCCTTGATGTGACACAGTGCTGTTCACTTCTCGTCGGCCACAGTCATAACACACGCTGCGGACTGCGCACAACTCACCCGCACCCGGCTCCTAACGGGTTATCACGGAGTCTATAAGCAATTTTTCCAAAAAATTCCTGAAGGGTGGGCGTGGCTCTTGTCGCACTAACCAGATATGTGCCACTTGTTGTTTTAGTGAAATGACGTTGAATTCACAGCATTTTTGGGATTTCATTCTTTTTTCTTTCATGTATTTCCATCTGACTTCTCTCTATTTCCCCATTTTCTTCCTTTATTTCTTTCTTTGACCTCGCTGGAAAGTTTACAATGTTGCTCTTTGTTAGCAAAATTGCTCTCTCCAGTTTTTTTCTTAATTTCTTGCCAAACATTCCATTTTGTCACTATTTTGCCATCGTTCCTTTCTTTTCATGTCATACTGACCTTCTCCGGAAAACATTTCCCATAAAAAATATATTTGCATAAGGTGCCTGTCATTCTACCTATCTCAGGACGTGATTCTTGAGGATTTTGAGTGAATCTAGGCGAGTATTTGAGAGTTCACACCTTAGCTGTCTTAAATAACATTTTTAAATTTTTTTCTAAACTTTACACTTACCCGTTGAATTTATTAGAGTTCATCTTGACTTTTGGATATTTTTCTCCTGGTTTTCTTCCCATTTCAAAAACTGGGTAAAATTTAGATGACGAGTTCTATTTAAAAAAAAACTATTTTATACTCATTAGCGATCGAAGTAATTGAATAAAGATTTATTGTTAGCTCAAGAACTGATTGAAATGGTTCACGTCTTTGGAATATGGCAAGCACCACAAATCTCCACATCATCCCTCCAGGATTGTATCGCTATGTTTCTTCGGACATCCTAATTTTCTACATATTCGGAAACACTCGGAACACATTTAATATTAGATGATTCGTTCCTTTGCATATTCTGTTATTGTTTTTTTTTTGCTGTGGGTTTTCACTCATTGATGTACCTGTCGGACTTCGCTTGGTTTCCCTCCGTTATTTACTTCTCTACATCTTAACTTATTTTACATAACTTTTCTTCAGCTATTCGAAGGTCCTTCTGAATTTCCTATTCTCCGTTGTTCACTCCTCTGTCGGCTACTATTACGGATCTTTGTTTTATGGTTCAGATTTTCGCTTTGTTGTGCTCAAATTCCTCAGATTTTTCTTACAGTAAGTTCACCAACAAAGTCTGCAAGGAGGCAGGGGTGGGGGAAGAAACGAGAGATTAATCAAAGGGATCCGTCCGGTATTGCTTTTATGAATGAGGGCATGCTGGAAATATCTGTTACTTCTATGAACTAACTACCTATTAACTACCTATGATATATGCCCAGCGAATTTTTACAATTTTTACGGTGGGACGTTGTAACTCTGAAGGTGCTTCCTGCAAACACTATGCTGGCAATGTCTCATGTGTAGTCTGTTAGCTCAGGGAGTGCCTATGTGGGAGTTTGTTCTGCAATTACGACCGCAGTGGTATCGGCTTGCCGGTCGGCTGGTTCGAGAAGGAACCACATACACAAAAACCTCACACCACATTTATTTATTTATTTATTTATTTGTAGACGTGCAGATAGCACGCATTTGCCATATACAACAGGCATTGGAATCAACAAAAAAAAGAACGACAACACAAACAAACAACGAAAAGTAAGAAGGTAAAGGACGCTAGCGAGCAACAATTGAGTCAGCTGTCGAACTAGCTAGTTTTTTGAAAGATTGCAAAGACAACACACACAACACATACACATTAAAGGTTACCTAATAAAAATCAACAGAATAAAAAAAAGAAATTAACTCTATCCTTGTATTCTTTTGCCAACGAGGAGCAGTGATGTTTTACATGACTTGATCTATGATAACACAAGCATCACTATGTTATATCATTATATTATCATTCATTTTTGCTTTTAACGCACATATTTGTGCTTATAGCGCTTACCGAAAAAGGTGAATATTGATGCATTCGCTGACTGTAGAGGAGCGGTGGGCTTGTGCAAATAGATCTATAACTTATCTGAATTTATTGGTTCTATCTTCGTTAATGGAAAAAGAACAAGCGTTTTATTGTCCGTCCTTCATACATTTTTCACACTTAAACCTTTCAAGAGAACCTGTTCTAGCTTTTTTCGATGTCGGCATGGAGATGAGTGAAGTCGATTTTCGCTGACCCTTGAGTTTCACGGTCATAAAGATTAATTAGTTTTGATTTTTCTTGAATTTCACTGACGAGAGGTTAGATGTACTGCCGGCCACGTTAGTTCTGAGACCGGGATGACCCGATCCTGCAATAGAGGACCAAATTTAGGAACGAAAGACATGAGTACAATATGCAGTTGTAATTGTTTTGCCGTAAAATCGAATTACCCTATTAAGTCGCGTTTTTGTTGACTTTCTGTTGACGAACTCGTGACCTATTCACACATGGTCACACTTTTGAGTATGTTGTTTCCCTAATTGGTGGAACTACGATGTTGTCTAAGTCGATTTCGCACGTTGGCTTTTTTTCTGAATCAACACCTTTGCCTTTCACCTTTTCACACTGTTGTTTTCCCTAAGAATTGTTACTACTTCCTTACTCCTGGACCTCGGTCCTCAACGAGAAACAAAAAACTTAATTCAAGGGATTCTGTACCTAGTGGTCCGTGAAATGCCGCTGCTGTCCGCGCCATTTGACGGGATTCGACGGCGGGCTTCCCGCCCGCCGCCGTCGTCCGCACTCTATTTCCTACTATAATGAACGAGATTGAGTTTTCACCGCTCTTCGTTGCGCAAATGATCCGCGAAATTCGCTGTTCCTGCAATCAGCCGGCGATGTCATGACGTTCGTACGACTGCTAAGGTTCCGATTCGGGGTTAAATTTAGCAGTAGAGCAGATAATTCAGTAATAGGAGAATGTTTGGGAAAAGTACTGAAACTAACCTCCACAGGTTCAGAAAAATTATACTTTTACTCCTATTCCATTCTATTTATTTATTCATTCATTCATTTATTCATTTATTTATTTATTCATTTGCTTGTTTATTTCTTTACAACACTCGACACAGAAAAGTTAAAGAGCTTCTGGATGGATTTTGGGCTGGATCAGTTCTTCACATGTTCATTTTGGACACTTGAACTTGATCCATTGATTTTTACTCATAATCTTGGGTGTGGAGCATTGTACCTGGGAAGGGTGGAGCGGGCGAGCGCTATGATTGGTCATTTTGACAAATCGACCAATCGCGAAGCTTACCCGCACCTCACCTCGCACGCCATACTTTCACAATGTTTTTGTCAATTTTTTGCTTTGCTTCGAATAATTTTGCACATAAATTTTTATGTTTCAAATCCAGAAGCTTCTCTGATCTTCACGGCTCGGGTACATTATTAAGGTTACTCGTGGTGAGCATGATAGCCTACCCAAACTTGCCTTTTGCTTGGTACCCATCAACATGTTTACAAATTCGTGACGTGGTCTAGACCCAATAATACTTAGTTGTCTTACACATGGTGCTTTATTAAGGTTACAAATTTACCTATCTTTCCAATGATGCGCCTAAGCCAGGAGAACCTCAATATCTTTACTCTTTTCCCAAAAACTGACTAATAATGGGATTGTTCAATATGAGAAAGGAAGTGGATGATGTCGTTGTGGTTTGTTTGACATCGAATTTTCGAATCGATCCGCCCATAGGAACAAAAATGAATTCAATTGAAAGTTGAGAAGTGCTTTGTGTCAATTTACCCAGGATCATCCTAAATTCCTCCTTCTCCCTGCTAAGAATTCTTTGCAAACATCCCATTTCCAGATGATTGCTAGTCACGGATTGTTACCCTGTAATTTAGCCCCAGAAAAAGTAAAGGAAAAGGAAGCATCGAGGCCAAGTCCCCATTTCCCCGGAAAATCATGCAATCAGTATGTTTTCTATGTCAAACACTGCGCTCTTTGAGTGTAATTGAAACTGCGGAGATTTTTATGGAAATTTATGGGCACGCATTAGTGCTGGAGTTGAATGTCCGTTATGTTTAGAGCATAGCATTTGTACGAGACGTAACCATAACGACATTAAACTATTCGTACTAGTAGTGCTTGGTCGTAAAGGCATAAATCTCTGCTAGGCGTTGACCTTCGGCAGTTGAGTGAAGCGTTTCTGTGCGGTCACTCAAGTTGTCCTAGGGTTCATGGCTTTAGGTGAAATTGAAATTGAAAAGTAATTCACAAGTTATAGTAGTCCTTGAGTTTTCCATTCTGTTATGGGTAGCATTCAAAGAAAAACGATAAAATGGATACAGGTTTCAGCTTGAGAAGTCCTGGGATTGTCCGATATAAATTTACCTGACCCAAGTTTTCCTAGAATTGCATCCAGAAAATTTCTTCTAAAATTGTCATCCCCTCACCTAAAAGTAGGGGTTGAAGGAACCTAATTTTTTTATTCCTGAAAAAAAAAACTATGTGTACTTATGTACCCTCTCTAAGGTCCATTGAGTACTATGACCTTTGTGCTTGCATCAGCCTGGAAATTTTCTTCCTGATATCCTAGTTTTTTTTTTCTGGACTGAGAAATTGATTTTAATACCACTCCCTTTTCCACTATCGCTAAGGTCTTAATGCCCTTCCTCTTGGAACCACGTAGTTAGTTGACACATTGTTTGCACACATAATTTATTGCTGTTCATGGATTCCAGAGAATTCTATGTGAGTCTGACTGTGACACGGTATTCTGTTCCAGCGAGCAAATCCATTATACAGTCCTGCACTCATATACCGCTATATGCTGAAGAATCCTGATTCTATTCAAATCCAGACACCACTCCTTTCGCAGTTAAGCATGAATCATCGCTAGTTTCTCGAAAATTCTCTGGCAAGTGAAAAGAAAAACGAGAAACGACTGCTGCACTTATTCAATGCGCACTGTGGTCTGATAGGTACACGTGTGTGGCAGATCTGCTGCTATTGAACTGCTATCTTGCTGCAGAATTTGCAAACGTTTCTTCCATTGCGATCAACGCGTCATATAAAAAAACAAATAAATATTAAAAGCCGTCATTTTAGTAAGCAGTAAAATCGCATAGGGCTGTGATACATACTATAAGGCCACATATTTAAGCTTAATTTGTTTGATGACTTCATTTTCGAACTCCGGCCTCTTGGGCCCTTTTTTGCAGAGGCTCCAATTCTTTTCGTCTCTCCCTCATCTCCCTCACCCTCCCCCCTCCCCCGCCCTTCCCGTTATCCGATGCTACTGCCAGATAATTAGATTTTTATAGTTTTTTATAGCAACTTCCGCAGCTTAATAATTTTTCCTACTTTTTTTTACTATGTTACGCGGAAACAGACATTCACAGAAACTTGATAACCTTTCTAATTTACTTCTTACTACTATTTACCACTATGTCACCGAAGAGTGGAGACTTTTTTACTAGAGAATAGGGTGAATAGGGAAAATATATCCGGATTTCGTTCTCCTTGATGCTTTCTATTCGCTTTGTTCTTCCCGAAATACTCGTTTTTTTTCGGATTTATTCTGTCTGGAATGCTAGGGTTGCCAACACATGTACCTGATCCTAGACTATTCTCCTATAATCCCCTTACTCAATAACTGCTGCCTTCAAGTATCTCATGCAGTCCTTATTTGGCTTCTACTAAAATTGTGCTGGCATGAATATTATTTTCATTACTTGCACCCTTCGAAGCTGCTGCAAAATTCGAATTCTGCATGCAACCATGCACAACAGGCTTTCTTCGGATTGCACTTTCTTGGATTGCTCGTCGATTATGCTTTTTCCATGCCTTCTTTCCCTCCTGAGTTTTTTTTCTCGAAGTTTTTATGGAAACATTCCTTTCCTAAGGCTATTTTGCATAATTGTACTTCAACGGAACATGGGAATGCGCCTGACGAAGCCGCCTCGCTGATGAGGCAGCCGTTGTTCAGCTCAGGAGCGCTTTGTATAGATGGTTTGACGTTTCCGATGCTGTCACAATTAACATTTCTCGAAGCTGCGCGGGCCAATGTTTGGCTGGCGGAAATCCCGGCAGGCAATTATGTGCGGACGGCAAATGCCGCCAGCCGTGCGGTAGTGAGTTAATCGAGTTCGACCCTCGGATACTTCATTTCCGGTCGGACCAATGGGCTGGATGGTCTTTGTCGAAAGTGGAAGTGCCCTCTGGTTCAGAGAACAAATTTTTCGGAGGTCCCCCAGGAATAGAACTGGATTTCTGCGTTTTCTGAATCATTGGTAAGAATTTCTGGAAGCTATGCGAGTTTAAAGTACAGCTTTCAATCACCACAATACGGCCATGATGTTTTGTTTCCTAGATCCCCTGGAATCTGGAACGTTTTCCCATCTTTCTGAATCCTTCCCACTTTGCCTGCAACAGAACCATCCAGAGGAATTTTTAAAAAATTTAGAAAAAAGGAAACCTTTGAGAAGGTTTTGTTATCTGTTGTAGGAATGAGCAGTGCGAACACCAAACTACTTTAAAATCCTTTAAAATCATAGTTTTTGCAAGCTGATCATGAATTTTCTTGGATTTCCGAAAATTTTCTTGGATTATTATTGCTTGTTCTATATATGTTGGTTTGCGTTAAATTCCACTAAAAATTTTGTCTGAAAAATAATTCTGAACATTTCCGAACTCATCCAAATCACAAAAAAAATCCAGTTACAGGGTAATTACTTCAACTTTTGGTTAGCTCAACTTCCGATCGTTTCGAGAAGAAGAATTCGATAAGGATCCTGAAGACAGAGAACCAAATAGAACTTTTTTAGATTATACAAATTTATACTAAAGGAACAATTTATACTAGGTTCGTCAGTCGCGCATCAGACGAACTCAGCGATTCGCCGAGAATTTTTCATGAAAACCGGTGATCGCGGCACGATTATTCTGAATGCGTGCGTCTGACTTGCGTCTGAGCTGGGTCAGGGCTGATACTGGGCCTATACTTCATTATGCTAACGCACGCAGGTCGGACGCACGCATCTAGTGCGGATTTTCCCCTCATGTTTTTGCCTTTAGAGTGCTTTGTTTCAACATTTTTGACCAGATATGACTGGCTCCTATGGTATAGGTGCACTAACTAAACTTACTAACTTAAGCACCATAGTATTAGAATTACCACGGAAACTCCTAGGTAAACTTAACCAATGATAATTACCTAAGAAATATAGCAACCCGCTCGCTACCTTACTGCTTCGCTAGTGCCTGCCCTTCACTACTTATTAAGAGCTATACGACTCGCTGATGAACTCGCACTAATTGCGACTCTCTCCTTGGCCACAGTCTATCCGCCGTCGTCGGTGCGATTTATTCGGAACGCCACTCGAGCGCGCGCGATGGAACTCTCATAAATTATTCAATTTAATACTGGCGAAGAAGCTATCCACAGCGATATTTTCCAACTATGAGATTGGGCATGATTGACTGAGCTATTTAGCCAAGAATTTTCCGGAAATTTCTTGGAAATCGCGATGAAAAGCTGTCACTTCAGGCCACAATACGATTTTCAGCTAGGCCAGGCAGCATGTCCCCATTACGGATTGTTTCTGCGGGTAATGAAATTCTAGCTGCTGTGCGGGCAGCTCGGAGCGCTCCAGTAACTTTGTTTAGGCGTGCACCTCATCATTGATGCTCTTCGGCTTTTTGTAAAGTTCTGCAGCCGCGCAGGATGGGCCAGCAAAGTGCGGGCTAAAAACGCGGGCCTTAGCGCTTCCTTAGTCTGTCTAGGAATAACACTGCAGTGGAATAAACAAATGGAGTCCCTCAATACGTTGTTTATTCATTCTTATTCATTTTTTATTTGCTTTTGTACAAGATGCACAGAAGGCAACGACGCCAATAAACCGTGAATCCATAAGAATATATTGGTTATAAAAGGTTGAGTTACATTTGATAACGATGGCAGGAAATATCCACGAAGAGAAGGGACTAAGTATTCTGATCTAGGAGATAATTCGTATGGATTTCCAGAGCTGCTCATCCACTAAATTTTTGAAAATTTTCTTTGGGATTGACAAGTAATTTCGCTTCTGGAGTGAAATGCAGCTGATCCATATGGTTTTTGAATTTTTTCCAAATGGATAATAGTGTCTGCTTCTGAATTCCTTGTGCAAACCATGTTGTATTAAACAAAACTTCTAAAACAGCATAGAACCACAATTTTCTCCACCTTTTCACATTCACTTTCGTCATTCACTAAATCTTCGGGAAAATTTCCTTTCATGTTTACCGCCTTTCTCGCCACCACGTTTGGTTATGGCAGGTATTGAATCCAGCTCTGATTAAACAGCTGTTTTTCGTAGTCGGCTGGCGGTCCTATCAAACTATCGCCTGAATTCTCTGGGTATTTATTTGGCGGCAACGTTTTCTTTGAAAAGTGCACAGTCTTAGGATCCCTGGAGCAATTCTACATGTACATATCTCAGCGGTAAATTATATTAAAATTCATGTTTAGAAGCAAAACCATGTAGATTTGAAGATATACGCGGGACTAGGGGCAGGTGGGTTTTTTACTACCAAAGATTTGTTCACTGAGATGGTCTTAGTACCCGTATTGCCATTTTTCCTTTCTTCTTTCGTCAGTTTCAATTAGTTTACATTCCATGGCAACCAAGCTCCACTACTTTCCTTCTTGACTTTTCCTCAGAAAACTCCTTCAAATTTGTTAGAAACTGGAAATCACCTCAGTTTCTAAGACATCACATGCACAACCGTGGCTAATTTCTGAACTACCTTGATCTACTTGAGAAGGACTTTGTGTATTGAGGCGGAATATAACAGTACAAAAGTACAAGTGATAAATATCAAATATCAAAAATATGTCAAATGGAATTGTTAGCCAAAATTAGTACCAACCATGATTTGGAGGCCATTTGCTATTTGCTCTCAGTCGGTAACCAGTTCTAGCCTGTATTTTTGTGATGAGTTTTTTCCCAACATTTTCTTTGTTGCCTTGTGCTTGGTCATAAATTTTGAGCCCAAATGATTCCAATTTTGTCACCAAGCAATTGAGAGCTCTAGTTTTCGGCCTTTTTTTTACCTGAAATTCTGGTGCAATTTCTATCACCCTATCTAGATAGAGTAGAGATAGTTTGATTCTGCAGGTATTGAAATGTTACAGAAATGAATATCCGTGATGAGTTTCTGTTTCTGCTTTCATGACATTGTTGTCATTTAGTTCTAGTAAATAATGCTTTGCATTAATATTATATATTAAAATATTTGGTCGCTAATCCCCGAAAACACTTCCGTTACTGCGCGTCGACTCTCAGCGCATTGTCGATACGCAGTGTTGTGATGAGTACTTTAAAAAAGGGGCCCCTGGCCTAAATTTCCACATTGTCCGCTTTTTTCTTCCTAGATCTTTATCTTCCTTGTTATAGGGTGACACCTCCCTAAGGGCCGGCGTAGGTTTTAGGCTACTTTGCACCTGGGATTATTGATTAGTTTGTCGATTATATCGATTTTATTGATTTTTCGCTATTTTTGCCCCAGGCGTGGCGAGGACATGTCTACTGGGGTATGTCAGTACGCTGAACACTAATATGACAACCGTTTCGTACGGCACTATCGATTTATCGATTTTATTGATTTTTCGCTTGTTTTGCCCCAGTGACGGTGAAGACATGGCTATTGGGGTATGTCAATACGCTGAAGACGAATATGACAACCGTTTCGTACGGCACTATCGATTTATCGATTTTATTGATTTTTCGCTTGTTTTGCCCCAGTGACGGTGAAGACATGGCTATTGGGGTATGTCAATACGCTGAAGACGAATATGACAACCGTTTCGTACGGCACTATCGATTTATCGATTTTATTGATTTTTCGCCAATTTTGCTTCAGGGACGGTGAAGACATGGGTATGTCAATACGCTGAACACGAATATGACAACCGTTTTCTACAGCACTATCGATTTATCGATTTTATTGATTTTTCGCTATTTTTGCCAGGACCCGAGCAAAGCCGGGTACACAGTCTAGTAATAAAAATTCAAAAAATAATGGTGAAACTAAACAACTGGATTCAAAGAATCAAACAGATATAAGATTTTTTTAATCCAGCAAGCCATTCTCAGGGGTGAGGGGGCTCCCTGCAAATCCGATTTGGAGCCCAATAATCCTAATAATGTCGATTAACGTTACAACAAAATCCTAGCACATGGTTTTGTTTCCTGACATGGTTTTGAAACGAAGTGGTAGCGCTGTTCCCATCGGTTGGGGTTTTTCCTTGATTTTGACTGGGCCAGTGGTAAACATGCGCCGGTCTCAGGTAAAGAGGCACACGGGTCCATTATTCGGGATTTTCCCGCCAGTGCTAAACAGGTACTGGTCTCTGGTAAAGGGGCACATGGGTCGTTGGCCAGAATTTTCCCGTTAGTGGTAAACAGATGCTGGACTCTGGTAAAGGGACACATGGGTCTGTTGCTCAGAATTTTCCCGCCAGTGGTAAACAG